>JAJOZX010008817.1:155000-176039 GCA_023014485.1 Bathynomus jamesi | reverse complement strand
TCTAAATAAATATATTCACATATACACGCATACAAATATGATTTAACATTTTAGCGTTTTATTGAACTGGTTACACGATAGGCAAAATATGTAATATTGAGAGTACTGAAGATTGCATCGTTTTGGTATTCGGGAGTGTCTGGGTATGATGCGGTGCTAAGATGACCACGATGGCTTTTTAAGCAAGATTTTAAACTGGAGTGGAATGATGCTTGTTTGATCACAATTGGAAAGTTACCCCATAATGAGTGAGCATCTTATGACACTATCATTTTACCAGCATGAGATCGTCTCATACTTGTTTGCAGGTCGTCATTATTCCTGAGACTCGTGTCAGAATGACGTTGATGGTTTGAAGGGAACTGTAACACCCAGTAAGGAAGGTAGTTGTGCATAATTTTGTATGCAAATGCGCGGGTATGAAATTGCAATTTCAAGTTTATATTTAGCAGTTCTAACTTTTCCCTAAAAGGAACTGCACGATTGTTTTTTTTTTTTTTTTTGTTCCATACCCACATGCCACTTTGACTCCAGACGTGAGCACGTTTTTAACAGCCTTTAATAAATTTGAGGGACATCCATTCCAAGACTGTAAGTACTCTCTATCACATAACCTTTGCCGTTACGAATGGGGGTTAAACAACCCCAAAATATTACTCTTATTTCGTTTAGTTTAGATGATTTCAAGCTTCAGTCGTCTCAGTTAACATTTTTACCGAAATCAAGGTTAATTTGACACATGGAACACACACACACACACACACACACACACACACACACACACACACATATATATATATATATATATATATATATATATATATATATGTTTGTTTATTTGCCGGTGTGACGGTTACACGTGTTTCGATCGAAGTCCGAATAAAAGCGGTATTTCAGTAAAAGTCCTGCAGTTAATCAGTTTTAAACGGTGCCGATATTGTGCGTTAATTCATAGTGCACAGTGGTATTTCTCTTTAACAAGTAAAAATCGCGGCATAGGTAAAAAAAAAGTGAATAAAGACGAAGCGAATTAATCTATATAGCATTTTTCAGTGTGTTTCTTTGTAAAGGAAATTAGCTGCCCATCGAAATTTCTACAAATACTCCTCATTATCCCTCGCTGCCACAGTCGCGAGCACCAATCAGTGAGAAGTATACAGCGTGCCACATCTCCTATCCCCTGAAGTAACGGAGAATACTTTCCCTCACTCAGCTTGAGATAACCCCCACCCAATACTTCCCATAATACCCTTTTTGAGTTAATTTTGTGCACCAGCGGCTACTTTCTATCAGTAACATGGAAATAGTAAATAAACTCTTGCAACTCTGTGGTGTCTCCAACGATGCAACAAATGAGGCAAAGGCGATGAGGTGCGATCTCTGCCAGTTGCTTTTTTATTTCAGATGCCTAGAATGGGAAGATGAAAAAATCTCTCATAATGAACGCGAAGCATCTTAATGGGAAAAATTTTCTGCGAAAACTGCATGACCGAAATAAACTCTCTTACTATATTTAAAGCAGAAAGAGACTACGAGAAGAATGTAAAAGAGGAAAGTGTGAATAAAGAACAGTGGAAAACAGAAGAAACGAAGAAAGGCGAAGTAGAAATAAATCAGATACTGTCACACAGAGGGCGAAACCATAGAGGCAAAAGAGAGTATAAAGACAACAGATAGTATGAAGGCAATGAAGGACATTAGCATAAATAACACAAATAGGAAAAGACGAGAGTGCAATCAAGAAAACGGAGTGAAACTGTCCCCCTATAAGGAGCAAAAAACAAAGGCCCCGAGTAAATATGGGGAATGAACTATATGCAGCTACTATATAAAAGATAACTGCAGATATAAAAGAGGACAATGCATATATGAACATCCCCCAATAAACAATTTCTTCTATGATAATGATCATTGTAAATTTGGAGACATACAAATTCTACCACCAGGACATCTGCAGGACTTACGCAAAATATGGAACCTGCAAACATGGGAAAAAATGCTACTATCAACATCTCGCGACGAACCCAAAGGACAAAATTTAAAGGACAAGAATAATAACAATAATAGGAACACAATAAGCAAACAAAAAAAAATTTTCAACATCGCAGACACGATACAGCTGCTAAATGTCATCCAAAATGCAGGTGACACAGCTGGAAACCTCCGAGCCAAACTGCTTCCGGGCAAGAAGCGACCAGAATAAATAGGCGGAAACGGATCTCTCTCGGAGGATCATAGGGCAACGAAACAGGCGGTACCGAAGGAAAACGAACTTGAAATGCACAAGGGGCAGCGAAAAACAAAGAACATAAATATTGTCGTGGCTAATATTCAAGGAATAAGACCAAACCAATCACTAATCAAAGTTTCCTACCTAAAAGGATTTATGGACGAAACAAGGGCGGACATCGCATGCCTCACAAAAACTCATCTTAAGGATTGCCAAGGAAATTGTGAAACCTGCGAACATTGTATTGATAAGAAAGAGATAAATATAGAGGGTTTTGAACCTATTAAGAGCGGATAGAACAGCGAGACGTAAAGGTAGCTGTGCTATATATGTACAGGAAGGTCATATGACAGAGATGGTAATAAGTAAATCAAAGAAAAACTAAACGTGATACTGATAGTTATCTATAGACCTCCAAACACTCCATCCCCCAGTATAATGATCTGCAGAGACTTTAACGTCCCATTTATAAAATACAAAAAGGTTGATAGGATATATATATATATAATATATATATATATTATATATATATATATTATATATATATGGTGTTTCAGGAGGAAAGGTCAATACTTCGGGAGGTGATAGTATCGGTCATTGTGAGAAAAAAGTTCATATGAACATGTCTAATTCTGAATGGTTACGGAAATAGAGCTGTTTGAATCTGATGCGCGCGCAGCTCTTCCTTCCCCCGCGGTGGTCCCATTCAATGGCCACCAAGGTCTCCAGACCTCTCTCCGTTAGATTATTTTTGTGGGGGTGGATGAAAAGTCAAGTTTACAAAAGAAAGGTGGATACACGAGACGAATTGCTCGCGCGCATTTTGGATGCTGCTGCCCGCATAAAGGAACGTCAAGATCAATTCAGACGAACAACACGCGATATTCGCGCACGAGTTGCAAAGTGCATTGAGGTTGACGGTGGGATTTTCGAAAATGTATTGTAAACTGTAACAAATTTGTCATTTCTGTATCTGATACCATTCAAAATGCCACTGTTTAAACATTAAATGTTAGAAACAGTAATTAGTTTCTCTTTCTTGATTACCATTAACAATGCTTTTGTATTTGTAGATTCAAATAGCTCTATCTCTGTAACCATTCAGAATTAGACACATGTTCATATGAACTTTTTTTCTCACAATGACCAATACTATCACCTCCCGAAGTATTGACATTTCCTCCTGAAACCACCCTGTGTGTATATATATATACCAGGACAAGGGAGACAAAAGAGAACACCAGGAGCAAACAAAAATGTTAATGGCTCTTACAAATGAATTTATGCTGACACAGGAGATAAAGAAAATACCAGAAAAAATAACTGCCTAGATCTGGTATTTACGAATAACACGAATTTGATTGCTGATATAAAAATAACCTCAACCATTATCTCAGACCACAACTTAATCGAGATATCAACAAATATGACGACAACATTAAAAGACAATACACATATTGAGAAATGAAGCAAATTTGGGGCTTTTAACTTAAACTTCAAGACTATAAATTGGGAAGCAATCAGATCGCACATGGCCCAAATAGAGTGGAGAACAGTTTTAGAGAATAAAAGCACTGAAGAAATATTAACAACCTTGGAAGAAAACACGCTGAGAATTTTAGAAAAATATGCTCGAAATCACAGCCAAAAGGAAAGAGCTGCTGGCTAGAGAGGCAAAAGAGAAGAATATTCCGCAAAAGAAAGAGAGTAGCGACGAAGATAGCTAATTGCGGGGACAACAATGCCAGGAAAGTAATGCAAGAAGAACTGGAGGGTATCGATAGGGAAATACAAACCCTGATAAAGGACCATACAGCGAGGGAAGAGGAAAAGGGGGTAGAAGCAATAAAGGAAAATCCAAAATACTTCTATAACTATATGAAAAGGAAAACAAAAACGCGCGCCGATATTGGACCCTTAAGGAAGAGAAATAATGAACTAACCAACGATCTAAAAGAAATATCTGAAACACTGAGAGCCCAGTATGAATCAGTTTTCAATACCCAAAAAGTGGCAAAGCGATACCAGACATAGATGCATTCTTTGAAGAGAAATTGCAAGGAGAGTGTATAACAGACTTTGATTTTACCCCAGAAGATGTAACGAGAGCTATAGGACAAATGAAACCACATTCAGCTGCAAGTCCGGACAATTGGAATGCAATATTGATTAAAAAATGTAAAAATGAAATAGATACACCTTTATACTGGATATGGAGAAGATCCCTGGACACTGGGGAAATACCGAACATCTTGAAAAGAGCAAACATTTTCCATATATATAAAGAAGGGGACAGATCTCAAGCAAAGAACGATAGACCAGTGTCATTGACGTCCCACCTCACCAAAGTATTTGAAAGAATAGTTAGAGAAAATTTACGATTTCTTGGAGACACTAGAAAGATTCAACGAAAATCAGCACGGATTCCGATCAGGAAGATCATGCCTATCACAACAGAGCACTACAATAATATCCTAGATGCACTAGAAGGGAATGACAACTACGATGTCATATACACGGATTTTGCTAAAGCTTTCGACAAATGTGATCATGGTATAATAGCACATTAAATGAAATATATGGGAATAACAGGCAAATTGGGAAAACGGATCTACAACTTCCTCAGAGAACGTTTATAGGTTGTCAAAGTTCAAGGTATATCATTATCATCAGAATCGAAAGTACGCAGCTCAGTACCACAAGGTACAGTACTGGCTCCACTCCTGTTCATTATCATACTAACAGACATAGACAGCGGAGTAAACAGCAACAGTACAGTAACATCCTTTGCAGATGATACAAAGATCAGCAGAAAAATCAGCGATGTAAATGAAGTGGAGGCCTTGCAGAGGGGCACGAACAAAATATACAAATGGTCAGAAGAAAACAACATGACTTTTAACACCGAGAAATTTCAGCTCTTGAGATAGGGTAGAAATGAGGAACTTCAACAGGCTGCATATTATGCTCCAGATAGAGTGGAAATTCAGAGAAGCACGAAAGCGATCGATCCGATCTGGAGCTAATAATGACCGATGATGCGAAATTCGAAACAAAATCACATAGCGATAAATAAAGCAAAAAGAGTCGCCGGACAGGTACTAAGAACGTTCAAAAGAAGGGACAGAACAGTAATGATTCCCCTGCTAAAAACACTGATTATACCAAAACTTGAATACTGCTCAGTCTTGACGTCCCCATATAAAAAGGAAGAAACTAATAGACTAGAAGAAACTCAGAGGCATTTCACAGCAAAGATTGATGGTTGCAAAGAGCTGAACTACTGGGAAAGACTATGTAAACTAAATCTGCACTCCCTGGAAAGAAGAAGAGAGGTACACCATAATCTATGATACATATGGAAAATGATCGAAAAACTGGTACCAAACCTCAAACTGAACCCAATTACCATTCAAATAACACTGGAAAATAGGAAAGGTAGGATGTGTAGTGTTCCCAAATTAAAGGCCCGACAAGAGACCTCTTCAACACTGAAGGAAAATAACTTGGTTGTCAGGGAGCCAAAACTTTTTAACCAGCTTCCAAAGGACCTCAGAAACGTTACAGGAGTCAAAGTTGAAGTCTTCAAGAGGAAACTAGATGCCTGGCTCAGGACAGTACCAGATGAGCCTGGTGTACCTGGCTATGTATGGTGGAGAGCGCAAAAAAGCACCTCGCTCTTCCACGAAGCCAGACCTAGAGGCGGGGCCACTAGCTTGACCTTCGTGTGAAGAGAGACCATCACACGGAACAGCAACGAGGTTATATATATATATATATATATATATATATATATATATATATATATTGGCAAATCGTAATTATTATATATATATATAATTAGAATGTGCCAATGCGATCACCTTTCCATGATGACCATCCAACAAAAGTAACCACTCTTCTGCGATTCCGGCAAATATTATATATTTACAATGTATATTTTTATCAGTATAATGACCACCTGCATCTTGTGGAAAGTGACATGTTTCAACTAGCTAAAAATAATTTTTTTTCAGAATTTCATCTGTTAAAGTGACCGTACGATTTTAAATGCAATGGTCTTGCAGCCAAATCTTGTCAGGACTCAAGATTTCTGAAAAATTGTGTCCACAGTTAAACGAACACCAAGTTTAAATGAATGCGTTACAGTATAAGAAGCCGTTATTTTTTTGAAAGTTAGACTCCTAAGCCTTTTTACAATTCAAACACATGATTTAGAAAAAAGAAAACGGTCATTTAGTTATTAGTTCTCTTCGGAGAAATATAATTTTTTTTTTTCTATAGTAAACGCCTGCCTAAATTAATCACTTTTTAGTCCCGATAATGGTCACTTTACGCACGTTTTAACATATATATATATAAATAACATATGTATAAATAATATATAATATATATAAATAATATATATAAATAATTGGTTAAACTGATTGGTTAAAAGCCTTCCAATTATGAGTGAAGGTTATTCAAAGGTTAGAATAAAAAATAAGAATGAGTATAGATTAATAATTTACGAGCGTTTCCAAAGGTGTGCGTCAATTCGGCTATTCTTCATATTTACAATGTTATTTTAGTAGCATCTCGCACGCACGTTCTTCAAGTAATAATAATAATAATAAGTAATAATAATAATAATAATAAGTAATAATAATAAATTACAACAATAAATTATATTAATAAATAATAACAACAACTCGCAGTGATAATATTATTATAATTAACGATGAATGAATATAAAACCGTGTAAATATGAGGGTGGGCTGAAAAGTAATGCCTCCACTCGAGTAAATTTTAAACGGGTACCTATTCTTCAAAACGATACATTTACTTTGCTATAAAATCACCCTCTACCTCCATACATTTACGCCAACTATAAATGAGTTTTTGAAATCCATCCCGCTAAAACTCGGAGCTTTGACTACGAAACCAAAATTTCACAGCGGCCTCAACTACTTCGTCAGACTCGTAGCGATTTTCACGGAGATGTTCTTAAGTTTAGGAAAGAGGTGAAAATCGCATGGTGCTAAATCGGGGCTACATGGTGGATGCGGCAAGACGGTGAAGTGCAGATCTTCAATTGCTTCTCGCGTTTGAACACTAGTGTGAGGCCGTGCGTTGTCATGGTGAACAATGACTGCATTTTTGTGGATGCGAATCCTTCTGATCCTTTTTTTTCAACTTCTTCAGTTTCAATATAACGTGCGGAGTTGATTGTTGTCCCTCTTTCCGTAAAGTCTTCGAGAGCAACACTATTGATATCCCAAAAAACAGTCATCATCACTTTTCCAACTGATTTTTGAACGTTGAATTTTTTTTGGTTGCGGTGAATTTTTGTGCCGATATTCCATGGATTGCCGTTTATTTTCAGGGTCATAATGGTGAACCCACGTCTCGTCTCCTGTCAAAATGTTGTGCAGAAATTCATCATCATTTTCGAAGCGCTGCAGATTTTCTTGGCAAATGCGTAGTCTCTCAGTTTTCATCTCAGCGGTGAGCATGCGAGGCACCCATCTGGCACAGACCTTTCGGTAACCGAGAATACTGATAATGTGTCCCACTCGCTCTTTGGAGATATCGAGCATCGCAGCAATTTCATTTTGTTTAATGCGACGATTTCCATGAATTAGTTCATCAACGTAGTTCCGATGAGACTCGTCGGTTGCCGTTACAGGCCTTCCACTTCGCGGTTTGTCTCGCAAATCTTCTTGTCCTGCTTCTTCTTTACACTGCCTCGCCCAACGTCGAACGGTACTCACATCAACACACTGTTTGCCGTATACAGCTTGCATTCGCCGATGAATGTCCGTGGGAACAACACTTTCCGCGGTCAAAAATCCAATTACAGCACGTTGCTTGAAGCGAACGTCATTACTCCTTTCCATTGTAATGGATACTGAACCAACATGTGGGATGAGTGTAGGCTATATTAGTAGGGTGTGTCAATTTTAGTAAAGTCAACAATTCAAAAACTAATAATGCTCAAATGATGTCATATTATCTAGCAAACTTAGAAATAGCTTTAGTGTTGTTTAAAAAAAGCCATTTACCTACTTATATTTGACCATAAAGGTTTGAAATATAACCTATATATGACTGTGGCATCGTATATCAATGTGCCATTGATATGTGTGGTCAACTTTGGTTATTTTTGGTGTGCATTATGGTTTCTAAGTTTCACATAGTCACAAATGCTGGAGTTTTGATTGAGAAGCATGTGTTCCTTCCTTTTTGACAATTTTGATTACTTCGTAATGTAAATATTGTGTAATTCAAATTATTCGAAATGTTGTGTGTGACCCAAACTTTCTGTATATTTTGATATGATAGATATATGAAATTGCCATTACTTTGAATAATTAAGTCTTGTACCTATAACAACACAACCTTTTATCTGAGCTTATAGGAAGATATTAAGAATTTCAATGAACTTAATTTTATGTAATCATAATCAGCAGGCCTATCCAAATTTCAATGACATTTCTTTTGTTCACAGGTCCACAGGATGAGTCAGAAAGAAATCAGAACCCGAAGTAAATCAAGTTGTCACCTAAGTCATTTGGTGGGGACCGGGAGGGAACTTCCCCCTGCTGAGATATGGTTTGTTGAGGAGAGAGATGAGTGAGGAAGACAGGAGGAATTACCCAGCTAATGACCTGATTAACAACAGCATTGTTCCAGGGCTACTGGCTCAGTGGAGAAAGGCCAACGCTTTATTCACAGGACCTGTAATCAACACTGAGGTCAGGATCAGGGCTAAAGTTAAGGCACTGTGGGATGAGGCGGTGAAGGTGTCCATTGGCAATGTGAAGCTAGAGGTCAAAGATAGGTTCATGATGAAACTGGACAAATTGGTGGACATCCTGACCTGTCACTGTGTGATCAGGAGCTGCAGTGAGCTTGGGTGCAACCCTGTCTGCAACAGTGAGGTTCACATTGACTGCAGCTGCAGGAGCGAGAAGAAGATACCAGTGCAGGAGCTTGCCTTCATTAAAGGTCAAAGAGAAAAGGTGGGAAGTGTAGGGGTACACCAGATGGGTCTAGCTGATCACCCTAAGACCAGGAGACAGGAAGCAGTGCTGCAGAGAGAGGAGCAGAGCAGGAAGGCCGAGGAGAAGAGGAGGAAGGCTGAGGAGTCAGCCAAGAAAGAAGAGGAGTTGAGGGAGAAGTCACTGCTGGAGATGGAGTTGGAGGGGACTGGAGATATACTGGAGGAGGCAGGGAGGAGAGAGGAGGACGAAGACTTCATTCCAGAGGCTGCGACTTCTTCTTCCTTGCCTGTGGCTAAGAAGAAGAAAGACAACACTGAAGATATCACCAACATAGCTCAGGCTAGTTTGAGACATCACACTGGGCTGAGAGAGACTGCAGAGATTGCCACTGCTGCCTGGATTGATGCTGGTCTTATCACAGAGTTTGACACAGCACTGGTGATTGACCACAACAAGGTGAGGAGGGCTCAGGAGAGACTGACTAAGGAGCTGGTCAAGAAGTTTGATGAAGGGATTAGGGAAAAATGGCATCACCTGTATCTTCTTTGATGGGAAAGAGATGACACCAAAGTGATGATGGAAGCTGAGGGCAGTGACAGGCAGTTTCCTGGCCTCATTAAGAAGAACACTACACAGTGTGCAATGAACTAGGTGGGAAATATTTGTGGCGTTTTGTACCAGAGAAAGCTGCTCTAAGGTTCTGCAGTGTGTGGATTTCCAAACATGGGCTGAAGGGTAGGAACCTGAAGAATCTGAGGATAATTGTGGAATTCATAGTGGGAGTCTACATGCCAAACTGGTTCAACATCAAGTTAAATCACAGCTGGGTGGAGGGTCCCAAGCATGTACTGTACCAACTGGAGCTGCTCAGAAGTCAGAAGGCGAAGGTGATAGGAATAGTGATGCCTACAGTGAAGAGATCAGCCTCGTATGCACACTCTGAGGCTGTGCTCCAGGCCATGCTCTGCAGTGAGGTGGAGGAGGAGAGGAAGGAGGCAGTGAAAAGGATACTGGAAATCAGAGGTGGAGATGAGGGGACACAGGTAGGAGACTGCAGTGTCAGACCCAGGAAGACTCCCGACATCAACCCAGATGCCACCAAACTCTCGCAGCGGCCCTCACACACACAGTCGGTAGAGAGGTGTGTAAGGATGACAACTGAAGCAGCACATGTTTACTCACAAGAGAGGAGGGAGGCGTACATCAGTGGCCAGGTGGCCAGTAGGGAGCTCATGTCCAGGAACAAGAGCAAGGCAGACATGGCATCCTTAGCAAAGTTCAAGAAACCAATCTATATTTCTAAGTTTTAATATTGAAATACAATCAAAATGTCTTTAATTGTAGGTAATGTATGTAAAATGTAGTTATATTTGAGTGGTCAAATCTGGATTTTAAAGCCATATTTCGATTTAGCACATAAAAATGCATCATTTGGTCACTAGTAGTCTTTGAAAATCTAAAGATTTCACTTTGCTCCCTAAAATTGACACTCCCTACTATATTAGGCTATAACACCAAACCGGTTTTATCTGGTTACCTCTACACAATCTGCAATGGGGTGGGAATATCAAGTTAAAACACAAAACCGGTTTTATCTGGCTACCTCTACACAATCTAGAATTATTCAAGTGGAGGCATTACTTTTCAGCCCACCCTCATATAAGAATTTGTATCACTTCAGTTTATACCATATATATATATATACAGGGTGTTTCAAAAGTCCCTCATTATTTTTAAAATGTTATTAAAATAGCAATTACAAGAGGAACCAAATGACAATTTGGTTGCTGAGTCTACGATTCATGAGAATTTTGGTGGCATCAAACTTGGCTTCATAAGTCTACTGGAAAGTCACCTGGTATACCTCAACGTGGGCACCGTCTTTTTCGAAACAAGCGAGCCACCGTTTTACGCATTCTTGGCCGACATTGGGCAACATTTCGGGAGTAACAGAAGCACACGCATTCCTGATCCGTTCTTCTAGTGTGGGGAGGACTCGCGGCTTGGTGGCGTACACTTTGCTCTTAATGTAGCCCCACAAAAAGAAGTCGCATGGGGTAAGATCAGGCGAGCGAGCAGCCCATTCGATGGGACCACGGCGACCAATCCACCGATCCGGGAACTGCTTATTCAGAAATGAGCGAACCTCACGCGAGTAATGAGCAGGGGCACCGTCTTGCTGGAAAATGACTTCTTGCATGTCAGCTACAGCTGACAGTTGGGGGATGCAGAACTCCTGAAGCATACGAAGGTAATTGTCTCCGTTGACGTTCACGGAATTTCCATCTTGATCCCGGAAGAAGAACGGACCAATCAGCCCAGCTGAGGAGATGGCATACCAGACGACCAATTTCGGCGTGTCCCTTTCATGTTCACGGATCTCCGCAGGATTGTGAGTTCCCCAGATGCGGGTGTTGTGCCGATTGACGCGACCAGAAAGGTGGAAGAGAGCTTCGTCGCTGAACCACATGTGCTCCAGGATCGATGGGTCTCTTTCGTAGTGATGCAGCAGTGTCTCACACATCTCCACCCGGCAATCGTAGTCTTGAGGTTCCAGCTTCTGAACCACCTGGATCTTGTACGGATACAGCTTGAGACCACGCCGCAAAATCCGTTGGATAGATGTCGCGCTGATGTTCAGTTCCGCAGCAGTTCACCGAATGGACTTTCCTTGACTCTGAGTAAACGCCTCACGGACAGTTTCGACATTCTCCTCACTCCGCCCACTTCGAGGTCTTCCTGATCGTGGTTTGTCCTTTACGGATCCGGTCTCCATAAACTTCCGGTGGGTGGCGACGATGGTGTTCCTATCCGGTGCATAATGCTGTCCGTAGACTGCCCGGAATCGTCGCTGCAATTCGACCACAGATTGAAAAACCTCCTGCCATGCAGCGATTTTACACCTCTGCTCTAGAGTCAGCATGGTAGCAGAAGAAAACGGAGCAAAACTTCAAATGTAGACTCAAAAAAATTCTCAACTACTGAGTAAGAGTTTACCACAAGATGAACGTCGTTGGTCGATTAGCTGCAAAGAAAATTGAAAATCAAATTAGTGAGGGACTTTTGAAACACCCGGTATATATATATATATATATATATATATATATATATATATATATACACCTTGCAACCTTTCAAATGTTCCGCGCGATGATTCCTCATTTCACGAAGGTCAAGCTTGTCGCCCCTCCTCTTGAGTTGGCCTGGTGAAGTAGAGAGTTCGTTTCTTGTACTTTCCACCCCACATAGCGAGGTACGCCCGGATCATCTGAGATTGTTCTGAGCCAGGCGTCTAATCTTCTTTTGAAGATGTCCACTGCAACAGCACTCGTGTTCCTTAGTTCTTTGGGCAGCTGATTAAACAGTTTTGGTCCTCTCACAACAAAATTATTTGCCTCGAGGGTTAAGACTAGCTTTTAATTTGGGAACACGACACAGTCTTTCTTTTATACTTTCCACTGTCGTTTTGGGGAGTTATATGGTTTAGAGTAAGATTAGGGGATAGTTTCAAATAGTTTCAAATTACTAGGGGATAGTTTCAAATTATTTTCCGTATAAATAATGGTGTAGCTTTCTCTTCTCATATATATATATATAATCACAACAAGGCTCGTTCGTATGCAGACATATTATAATGTCATCTTCAGTGCTAAAATGAGAGATATATACAATTAAAAACCAAATATGAATTTAAAACAATTTTAAATATTAAGTGTTTGTATACGGACTAGTCTTGTTGCCCCTCATTCGACTATTTGCAAAAAATACACCTGCCTCTATTATATATATATATATATATATATATATATATATATATATATATATATATATATATATATATATATATATATATATATATCAGTATTAGCATCAATTTCAATAAATAACTGGGTATAGGTTTGTTATAAGGACAATTGAATAGAACAATTCTGATAGAAAAACTATCGGTATGTAAACATTGTTATGTATATGCTAATTTGGCCTCAAGTTTTATTGTTTTTTAGCTTTGCTTTGATAATCATTTCCACTGTAACAATCTCATAAATTACAGGTGTGGAAGGATTAATTACAGGTAAGCCAGAAATCAAGTTTGAAGTGATTTGAATAAAAACAGTATATCTACGTATGAAATTTATTTACAGTAAACTAAATAGTGTATATATATATATATATATATATATATATATACACTCTTAAGTTTACAATAAAATTAATTTAAATTAGATCTAGAAGTAGATAATAAAAAAGCTAATTACAAAATTTAAAATCGTGATAAGAAATTTAATAAAAAAATAATAATAATAAAATAAAGAAAATGTAAAGATGCTATTTATTTTTTTATTTTTTTATTTTTTTCGAGAGGTCAAGTAAGTGCGCCTCGAGGATCGCAACCAAAATGACTCTTATCTAAATTGGAGTGTATGACGTCATAAGTGGTTGATTGGTGTGTCCACTCTTGGGTGTAATTACTGACTGCGCAAATCAGTGGATTTATATAGATCCAAATGGCTTGAGATTACGGCTTTGATCATTTAATCCATGCTTGAATGACGTCAGTAATATTACTTTTTATGTGAAACTCCGCTTTTTTGTTATGCAGGAAGGAGGGGCCAAGGGCAAATGCCCGCAAAAAGCGCCCCTCCCATAAAAGAAGAAGAGAGCTAAAATTAAGGTCCGGGGTTTTCGAGATGCCTACACACTCTGCATTTGAAAAATGGGAGGTCATAGACAGGAGGAAAGATGGATTGAGGAAGATTGTTCCACAGTTGACCGGGTGAGTAGATGAAAGACTGAAAATACCGATTAACCCTTGCATTAAAGAGTTGAAAAGGAATGAGAAAGTGTAGAAAGTCTGGTACTGCGTACTCTTCTTAAAGGAGGAAGCATGCAGTTAGAGAGTTCAGAAGAGCAATGTCGGTTATAATAGCGATAGTAAAGAGAGCGCGCGGCAATATTGCGGCGAAGAGAGAGAGCTTGAAGAGAATCAGTAAGAGGCGGGTAATTGATGAGACTAAAAGCCTTTGATTCCACCCGGTCAAGTACGGCTGTGTGGGTTGAACCACCCCCCACACACAGGTCCGGCGCCAGCCTATTTGGCGCCCTTAGCAGGACTGCAGCTGGCGCCCCCATCCGCCTCCCACTTTACGATTGGGTTTGCCCACAAAGTAATCAAGGTACCATATTGAAGAAACTATTTGCCTTACACTGATCTATTTTAATTTGCTAATACATACATTTATTATAAAATTATAAAATCATTTCACAGTTCAAGAAAGTGTCATGACCAATCAAAACAGCGAGTAAAGCGAGGCGTATGTAGTAACAAATCAGAATGCTCAAAAGTGCTAAAATATGCGTGCAAAAAGGACATATCTACTGTTTTTTCCAAGCAAGGGCATATGTCACATAAAAACAGTTATTCGCTTATTGACGACTCCCGGAACTCATATTAAGCCGTAAATAAGCCGAGTCGCTTATTGACGACTCCCGTCTGTGCGCGCAACATTTTTAAATCGCTTATTTACGACTCCCGTCCCTAAAGGGTTAAAGGTCGTGATAGTGAAAGTTCTATAATGAATGACCCAATAAGATGAATAAGTTAATTATGTAAATATCAGTCAAGCTAAACTGGTGTACATACGTCGTACAACCTTTCATCATTGTCTATGCTTCTCATTCCTTCATTATTTTTTTCATGTTGTTCTTACATAATACTATCAGACGTGCACAGGGCGGGAGGCGCTGGCGCCCCCAGATCTTTGGCGCCCTTAGCATTTACTAACCTCGCCTAATGGAAGCGGCGGCCCTGCCCACACATGAGAAGCATACTCCATACAAGGCGAACAAGACCCCTGTACAGTGTACAGAGACAGCAACTGAGTGGGGGTGAAGAAACTGCGGAGGCGGTACAGCACACCTAACCTCTCAGAAGCTGTTTTACAAAGAGAGTATATGTGATCTTTCCAGGAAAGATCATGAGAGAACGAAACGCCAAGAATATTAAGAGAAGAGGAAGGATTGAGTTGTGTGTTGTTGAAGGTAAGGAGATAGTTGTGTAGAAGATTGTGACGCGTAGACAGATGGAGGAACTGAGTTTTTGAGGCATTGAAAGCCACTAGGTTTTCTCTGCCCCAATCGGATATAGCAGAAAGATCGGAGGTTAGGTATCCCACAGCCGTCCTTCGCGAATCATGGAGTGACTGCTGTAAGGGACGTTTTGGGAAGCGGGTGGAGAAGTGAAGAGTGGAATCATCGGCATAGGAGTGAATAGAATAGGAAGTGAGAATTAAAAGATAATTAACAAATAAAAGGAAAAGAGTGGGTGACAGGACAGAACCCTCAGGAACACCACCGTTAATAGCTTCAGGAGAAGAACAGTGACCATCTACAACTGCAGTTATACATCGACCAGAAAGGAAATTAGAGATGAAGGCACAGATAGAAGGATAGAAACCGAAGGAGGGCAGTTTCGAAATTAAAGATTTGTGCCGGACTCTATCAAAAGCTTTTGATATGCAATAGCAAAAGTTTCACCGAAATCCCGAAAGGAGGATGACCAAGAGTCAGAGAGATATGCAAGAAGATCGACAGTAGAGCGTCCCTTGCGGAATCCATACTGACGATCTGAAAGAAGATTGTGAGAAGTAAGGTGTTTAAGCATCTTCCTATTAAGGAGAGATTCGAAAACTTTGGAAATGCAAGAAGTCATAGCAATTGGATGATAGTTGGAGGGTTGATACAGTCACTCTTCTTCGGGACAGGCTGAATGAAAGCGAACTTCCAGCAGGAAGGAAAAGTACCAGATGAGAGGCAAAGACGAAAGAGTTTGCCTAGGCAGGGTGTCAGCACAGAAGCGCAGTTCTTAAGAACAGCAGGAGGAACACCATCAGGACCATACGCCTTACTAGAGTTGAGCCCAGATAGGGCAGAAAAAACATCTTTAGAAGAGATTCTAATTTCAGACATAAAAAGTGAGATGGGGGAAGAGATGGAGGAACAGCACCGGAATCGTCCAGGGTTGAATTGTAAGCGAAAGTTTGAGCGAAAACTCAGCTTTGGCAGGAGAAGAGACGGCAACTGTGGCGTCGGAACGGAAAAGAGGAGGGAAAGAAGAGGAATAAAGTTGTTGAAGAGGTTCTTAGCTAGATCCCAGAAAGAGCGAGAAGAATTAGAATTGGATAGATTTTCACATTTCTGTCGGATGAAGGAATTTTTGGCGAATCGAAGAACAGATTTTGCACGATTCCGGGCAGAAATATTAGCTGAGTGAGAGTCAGGAGTTGGATAGCGACGGTACCTTCTGAAAGCCTCCACTCTGTTGCGGATAGCATTAGAACAAGTAAAGTTAAACCAAGTTTTTTTTTTGCATTAGTAGTAGGAATAGAATATGGAATGTACGCCTCTATGCCCGAGAGAATCACCTCTGTGATGCGCTCAGCAGACCCAGAAGGGCCTCGGCCACGGAAGCAGTAATCATTCCATGGGAAATCACAGCAGTACCGCCTAAGGGCCTCCCAATCAGCGGCGCCGAAGTGCCAAAGGCGCCTCCTCTTGGGAGGATCCAAAGGCCGATTTGGAGCGATAGGACAAGAAACATATATAAGATTGTGATCAGAGAAGCCCAACGGAGAAAAAAGTTGACAGAGTAAGAAGAAGGATGAGAAGTAAGAAATAAATCCAGAATGTTGGGCCTATCTCCAAGGTGATCGGGGATACGAATAGGGCTCTACAATCTCCTCCAGGTCATTTAGGATAGAAAAGTTGTAAGCTAGTTCACCAGGGATGTCAGTGAAATGGGAGGAAAGCCAAAGGTGGTGGTGAACATTGAAATCTCTTAAAATGGAGATTTCAGGAAAGGGAGAGCGGGAAAGAATGTATTCCACTTTGGAAGTGAGGTAGTCAAAGAATTTTGGGTAGTCAGTAGAATTAGGAGAAAGGTAAACAGCGCAGACGTATTTAATTTGAAATTGGCATGTAAGCCGTAGCCAGAGGGTATAGAATTCGAAGATTCGAGTTCGGGAATACGAGAACAAGTTTGGTCATTGATTAAATATACGCAACATCCACCTTTGGAGTGAAATTCAGTATAGATAAAGTAAGAGGGTACAAAAAGCGGTTGCTGTCAGTCGTCCCAGACACCTGAGTTTGTGAGGAAAAGATGATGAGGTTTAGAGGAGGAGAGGTGGTGTTCAACAGATTGAAAACTTGAGAAAAGACAACCAATGTTGCAGAAGTTTATGAAAAGTAAATCAGACAGAGGTCCAGAACATCTCGAGTGGCTGTATGGGGGCTTGCCATAAGTATTTGAACTTATATATATATAAAAGAAGCCCAGAAGATATAGGATCTCTATAAACAGACATGAACAGAATCTACAAGTGGACGGAAGACAACACTATGAAGTTTAACACTTAGAAATTTCAGCTGTTACGGTACGGAAAAGAGAGGACCTAAAATCCATGGATTACTATACCCCAGATGGACAGGAAATTCAGAGAAATTCTAAAGCAAAAGACTTAGGGTTGTAATGATTGATGATGCGAAATTTGAAACACACAATAAGATAGCAGTAAACAGAGTAAAGAGAGTAACTGGGCAGATACTGAGAACCTTTAAACGAAGGGATAGGAATATAGTGATTCCTCTACTGAAAACACTGATCATACCCAAATTGGAATATTGCTCGGTCCTAACATACCCATATGAAAAAAAAGACATTAGACAACGAGAAGGGATTCAGAGAAGCTTCACAGCCAAGATCAAGGGGTGCAAAGAACTAAAATACTGGGAAAGGTTACGCGAATTAAACCTATATTCACTGGAAAGGAGGGGAGAGAGAGATACACCATTATTTACACTTGGAAAATAATGGAGAAACTAGTCCCTAATTTTACTCTGAACCCTGTAACTCCCCAAACAACAGTGGAAAGTAGAAAAGGAAGACTGTGTCGTGTTCACAAATTAATGGCGAGACAGGGAACATCCTCAACCCTGAAAGAAAATAGCTTTGTGGTGCGAGGACCAAAACTGCTCAATCAGCTTCCCAAAGACCTAAGAAACACGAGTGGTGTTGCGGTGGACATCTTCAAAAGAAGATTAGACGCCTGGCTCAGAACAATGGCCGATGAGCAGGGCGTACCTGGCTGCTGAGATGGAGAGTACAAGAAACCAACTCACTACTTCACCAGGCCAACTCAAGAGGAGGGGCGACAAGCTTGACCTTCGTGAAATGAGGAATTATCGGGCGGAACATTTGAAAGGTGTATATATACACACCCACGCCCTACGAATAGCCCAGGGTACCTATTAATCTACCAACCAATTTATTTATTGTGTTGAAGGATGAACAGCTAGGTTTTGCTGCGCGCCACCTGCCGTCACTGGGTCTCGATCCCGGGGCCGATGGATTTGTAGACAGCGACGCTAACCACTACACCACCGAAGCGCATATATATATATACTGTACATATACACAGGGTGTCCGAGAATTATCTGTACAATTTTTGGCTGTTATTAAAAGTCAACCATGAAGTGTAGAAATTCCAGTTTGTCCCATTTTACAGAGAATCTGATTAAGTTTTTTCTGATACCACGTTTTGACAAGTTTTTTAGAAATGTACGCGGGTGACAGACATTGATGATTTAAAAGCAAGAATCACAGCTGCTATTGAGCGAATTGATGTGGATATGCTGCAGCGTACATGGCAACATTTGGAGTATCGATTGGATATTTTGCGAATCACTAGTGGTGCACATATCGAATGTTTGTAACAACGTTACTTTAATAAAAGAAACTTTTGAAAATACAGATTCTAAATAATCTTGTTTAAGAATTTTACGTGTGTTATCAAGAATTTTATTAAAAGATGAAATTGTACAGATAATGTTCGGACACACTGGAATTTCTAAAAAACTTGTCAAAACTTGGCATCAGAAAAAACTTAATGAGATTCTCTGTAAAATGGGACAACACTGGAATTTCTACACTTCATGGTTGACTTTTAATAACAGCCAAAAATTGTACAGATAATTCTCGGACACCCTGTATATATATACCTTATGAACCTTATGTTGTTTCGTGCGTTGGTCTCTCTTCACACGGAGGTCAAGCTGGTGGCCCCGCCTCTAGGTCTGGCCTGGTGGAGGAGCGAGTTACTTTCTTGCGCTCTCCACCGTACATAGCCAGGCACGCCCGGCTCATCTGGTACTGTCCTGAGCCAGGCATCCAGTCTTTTCTTGAAGACTTCAACTTTGACCCCCGTTACGTTTCTGAGGTCCTTAGGAAGCTGGTTGAAAAGTCTTGGCCCCCTGACAACCAAGCTATTTTCCTTCAGGGTTGAGGAGGTCCCTTGTCGTGCTTTTAATTTGGGAACACTACACATTCTGCCTTTCCTATTTTCCAGTGTTGTTTGAATGGTAATTGGGTTTAGTTTTAGGTTTGGTACCAGTTTTTCGATCATTTTCCATATGTAGATTATGATGTACCTCTCTCTTCTTCTTTCCAGTGAGTACAGATTTAGTTTACGTAGTCTTTCCCAGTAGTTGAGTTCTTTGCAGCCATCAATCTTGGCTGTGAAATGCTTTTGCGTTTCTTCTAGTTTATTAGTTTCTTCCTTTTTATATGGGGACGTCAAAACTGAGCAGTATTCAAGTTTTGGTATAATCAGTGTTTTTAGCAGGGGAATCATAACTGTCCTGTCCCTTCTCTTGAACGTTCTTAGAACCTGTCCGGCGACTCTTTTTGCTTTATTTATCGCTATCTGATTTTGTGTTTCGAATTTCCCATCATCTGTCATTATTATCCCGAGATCAATCGCTTTCATGCTTCTCTGAATTTTCTGTCTATCCGGAGCATAATATGCAGTCTGTTTAAGTTCTTCTTTTCTACCATATCTCAAGAGTTGAAATTTCTCGGCGTTGAATGACATGTTGTCTTCTGACCATTTGTATATTTTGTTCGTGTCCCTCTGCAAGGCCTCCACGTCATGTACATCGCTGATTTTTTGCTGATCTTTGTATCGTCTGCATATATATATAATATATATATATATATATATTATATATATATATATATACTGTATATGAGAGAGAGAGAGAGATGCGTGCTGATGTTTGTAATTTTAAAAGTTAAGAATGGGAGAATCACTTTCGGTTTCTTTACTAATTATGATTTTTTTTTTAGATATTATAGGCCTACCTGACAAACTTAGGAAACTCAAATTTTGTACCCATATGTAACATACCCAACTTCGACAAATAAAACACGCCAGGTTATTTTTGCGGTAGACCGTCTAGATGTAATAATCTAAAGGTCTTGGACTCGAGTCTTGGTGGCAGACTTCAAAATTCAGCGGTTATGTGCTTCTCAGGTTTTTCTTTGGTTGGGGTAGAGGTTCGGATCCCGCGTCAAGCTGTAGGTCCCCTTTGTCATATGATCTCGGTGGTATAGCGGTTGGTAGCGCTGCCTACGAATTCACTGCCCTAGGATTCAATTCCCAAGGATGGCAGGCGGCGCTCAGCTCACCCAGCTGTTTAGCCTCCCATACAAAAAAAATTGGTTGGTGGATAAATGTGGTACCCAGCTAGTTTTGTGGTTAGGACGCTGGGCTGCTGATCGGGAGGTCGTGAGATGGAGTCCGGGCGAGGACTTTGTAATTTGTGACCACTAGTGTTAGGTCGTGGTTCAGATTCCATGTTAAGCTGTAGGTCTACGGTGAGTCGACAAACTTGATCCGAACACTTCTGGCGGAAGTAAAACTAAGGTTTCTAAGGCTACTAATCTATAATTATATTATCAGAAGTTCGTTCCAGTTAAATTAGGGA
>JAJOZX010008817.1:107500-150000 GCA_023014485.1 Bathynomus jamesi | reverse complement strand
CATTGTGAACATCAAAGTTTCCGTGAAACATTGAAGTCGAAATTCTTAAATTGTCTTTCGTAGCTTTAACATTCCGAGGAATAAAGGATTCCAAACATTGACCGTGTATGTTTCCTTTTTGGTATACCATTTTGGTATAGTGTGTCAAAATGAGAGCCAGTAAGTTCCCAGTTAGTGTCTATGCGGTCCCTAATTTGGAACCTAATTCTGAGAGCCACTTTTCCTTAACCTGTTTTGACATGTAACAGGGACGCTAACGGTTTAAAATTATCGTGTCTACAAAACGTTACCCTTACACTATACAGGGTGGTCCAAAAGTCCCGCTTCATGGTGGTATTAAATATCCACTAAAAATGAGGCAGGATTTCTGAACCACCCTGTATAGTAAATTATATAAATAAAAGTATAACTCGACAGTTTTAAATCATTTACATAAAGGAATGAAGACAAGGAGAAATGGATTTATTGATCTCATCAGATGCACCTGATGAAGACTAAGGTAGGTATATGTCTAAAGGGTACGATCCTAATAATAAACCCTTTTCTTATCGTCTTTATTCTATTAATAATTCAACTTCTCGTAATTGAAATCTTCACTTGACTTCATTTACATATAGTTATCGTGCTCAAACTCTTAAAAACCACGTTTATAACTTCATTTACGTCTTTTAAAAATACAAATCATTGTATTCATTACACTAAATATGTATTTAAGCAAATTATGGCGTGAAACAATAAGTACTTAATAACAATCTCATTACATTTAAAAGTATGAAAACGGCACATATAAATGCCTTTTAAAATAAAACTTTAGCAATTATAGCTCAATTCATTAACACGAAAACGTCACGAAATACGTTGGAAAGAAATGTTTCGACCGCCAATAAAATTCCCGCGATTATTTAAACCTTTTTCTCTAGTAAAAAGCTTCCACGAAAATAACCATAATCATAACGTGATGGTCATGAGGCTTAAAGCTTTAACAGTTATTCCGTATGGAATATAGCTATTTATTTTTACTATTATTACTGATTTTATAATCCTATTTAAACTTGAAATGTTTCTGGAACCTCGCTTTGGGGATTAAACTATCTCTTTGTAGAAGAAATGGCCATAGCGTGAACCTGCCAAAATGTTGGAGTATGTTTAAGTCTTTTTTTAACGTAGATTATATGGCTGATTACCTCCTTCTCTGTTTTTAAATGAATGCAAACACTCTGTTTGTTTATTTTCATAGACGGTAATAGGGAGTGATAATGAGGGTTTTCTTTTTAACTATCATAGTTGCATGTAGTTAAAAGGGTTTTATTGGTTTGCGCTAATTCCACCTGGTTTGGTGTTAATTATATGAAGACTGCTGGTGGCTGCACGAAGGAGAGTATTTGCGCTAAGAAGACGACTCTTGTACCGTAGCGAGCTGAAATTACGTTAGTTTTGATTGAATTCGTGTTTCATTTCATATATGAATGAAGTAATTTCTAATAACTGACTGAAAATTTTCCGCAAATTTTGAACGTAACAAAACGTTACGTCTCATCATTTTTACCTTCACATAATTTCGCGTCTAAAGTTTTCTTCATTTTCGCTGTGATGAGTATGTATCGTCATATACTGTACTCGAAATGTGTCAGTTGAATTAGCGAGTGCGCGAATGGAATTTACACATGCGCAATTAATGCGTGTAAGATATAACATAACGACCTTCGTATGGCAGGTTGTTATAATGTATGAATTAACTGCACCGAGGAAATTAAATCCTTATAAATGTATTTTTTTCGTGACACTTATTCTATAACCAGCTAAATTTCTAAAAGTAAACTCATAGCGTAGTCTCTACATCGTAACACCGCTTCCCGGAGAAGATCAGCGAAGTTAAGCAACATTGGGTCTGGGTAGTAGTTGGATGGGAGGCCGTCCTCCGCGCTCAGATTATGTAGCGACCCGTGGTTCGGATCCCACGTAAAGCTGTAGGTCCCCTCCGTCATATGACCTTAGATGTTGCGAAAGAGGTTAAACAACCCCAATAATATATATATATATTCTATATATACCCTGGCCAAATTATTAGAATCAGTCAAAACTTGCTTTCCACTATTAGGGAAATTTATTCTTTTTTTAAGAACTGAAACAATAACAAAAAGTTAACTTTTAAAAACTTTTATTTAATAATTATATTCCAGTTTCAGTATTTTGTTGCGTGTTTTTCTTTTTAGTTTTAATTTAGACACGCTTTCGATACACTTGAGGCATTGATGTCAGAGCTTCTCATCATAATGCAAGTCTTGAATTAGGCCCGAAGTAAGTTCTGTTTTATTTGTTTTTAATTTTTTCATTTATTTTCTTTATTTACCATAAATATTCTGAGGAGTTGCCACCACTTGAAGCAACAGATCTGATTCTCAGCATATGACTTTCTTATGATATATGATATGATATATGACTTTCTTACCATACTCCAGTTTCAATACCTGAAGTACTGAAACTGGTGTATAATTATTAGATAAATGTTATCAAAATATAAGGTGTTTAATTTTGCTGAGTCAAAATAAAGAATTAATTGCCCTAAAAAACAAAAAATGTAACTTGACTGATGAATTCTAATGATTTGGCGAGGGTCTATATATATATATATATATATATATTATATTATATAATATATATTTTGTCACCGCGCCAAGAAGACGCAGGTTCCCAGGGGACTGTGTAGTGGTTAATTTACCTGTTATGCGCAACGGTTATTTTTAAGCAACGTGTCTCTTCCCCAAGGTAGAATTGTATGCCACACTCAGATTTTCTCTTTCATTCATAATCCTTTCACTTTGTCTCCCTGAATCGATATAATTTCTTAGTTTACACTCAATTGATCACTGTACAGTTGATGTACCACTTACCCTTCTTCATTTCTAAGTGCAATTTTGATCAGTAATTGCCTCTTGCGGAGCTTCATTCAGAACATCGCTGACTTTTAAACTCCGCATTCAGCTTTCACGTTTAAAAACAAAGTACGTTCAAATAACTGAGCGAAGGAAATTTAGACGATTTTGGGTCCAATTTATACTGTTTAGTTACTACAAGGAAAATGTTTTTTAGTTTCAGATTTGATTCCTACATATGCCAAGAAAGTACGGTGGCCGGAATTTTAAAACAGGACAAATCATTTTTTCAGAATAAAAAACAAATTGGTAAAATTCCTTGTATTCAATTCAGAGCAAAAAAAAAAAAAATATTGTGATTTTATTTGTGAATTGTGAAACATCACAAAAAAAAAGGGAATTATTAAAGGAAAGACGTTTTTTTCTGTATTTTATTTTACATTAAATTCTGTATTTTACTTTAAATCAAAATTTCGAAGTTACACAATGAAACACTTAACTTATTCAAGTGAGTATAGCAAAATTTCACACTATGTACAGTAAAAGGGAGGTGTCAACCCAAAGAATTTTTAAAAGATTTCTCCCACCAAATAAAACTGTGCATGAGCTTATAATAATTGAGGGGTCCCGCGTCTTAAGGTACCTAGGCGCCAAAATTAAAATTCGCCAGAAATCGCCTCCAAAGTTCAGCAATATTCTCGCAATAGTATCTCTGCTATTAATTGAGCTAGAACGTTCATTTTGGGCTAAATTAGAGTTCTAAGTATGCTAATGAAGATGTTGATGAGTGTTTGGAATAGATTTTCATATTTTATATTTTATATATATTTTTTCAAATTTTTTTATTTTCTTATTATGTCGAACTTTGGGTGAACTTTTGGCTGGCGATAGAGGTGAAAAAAGTAGTTCGCTTCATAAGGTTTTCAACCGTACTTCTAGTGTCGTAAGGTCATTATAACCCAAACCACGCTATAGAGGAAGGGTGAAAATAGTGATATCCATCAAAAACACGTTTTCGCCTGTGGTGGCGCTTAGGTATCTTAAGACGCGCGACCCCTCAATTATATCCCAAAAACGTTTGGGTGGAGTC
This sequence comes from Bathynomus jamesi, assembly GCA_023014485.1. Taxonomy (NCBI): domain Eukaryota; kingdom Metazoa; phylum Arthropoda; class Malacostraca; order Isopoda; family Cirolanidae; genus Bathynomus; species Bathynomus jamesi. The sequence goes on along the minus strand of JAJOZX010008817.1, from coordinate 146,037 downwards.
AGCCAAACCTGACTGCTTTAAAGATGGAGTTTCCCTTCACCTAACCACTCGCAAACCAATCAGACATCTAAATTTACAGTGATTGGTTTTCCCCTGAAGAGGGTTGGTTCTTTATAAACCAGCAAGGACTCCGAAAGAGGTATAGCTTTACACAAAATCTTAAATCAGATTATGAATTCTATGGTTTGACAGAACATTTTGTCTTTCATCTGGTACTTTTTCTTCCTGATGGAAGTTCGCTTTCATTCAGCCTGTCCCAAAGAAGGGTGACTGCATCAACCCTCCAACTATCATCCGATTCCCTTGCTTTCTTACCTTTCCAAAGTTTCTGAATCTATCCTTAATAGGAAGATTCTGAAACCTCTCTTCTCACAATCTTCTTTCAGATCGTCAGTATGTGTTCCGCAAGGGACACTCGACTGGCGATCTTCTTGCCTATCTCTGACTCTTGGTCATCCTCCTTTCGGGATTTCGGTGAAACGTTTGCTATTGCGCTAGACATATCAAAAACTTTTGATAGAGTCCGCACAATTCTTTAATTTCGAAACTGCCCTCATTCGGTTTCTATCCTTCATCTCTAATTTCCTTTCTGGCCGATCTATAGCTACGGTTGTAGATGGCTACTGTTGTTCTCTTAAAGCTATTAACAGCGGTGTTCCTCAGGGATCTGTCTGTCACCCACTCTTTTCCTTTTATTTATCAACGATCTATTAAGTCGCACTTCCTGTCCTATTCACTCCTATGACGATGATTCCACTCTTCACTTCTCCACCCGTTTCGCAAAGAGTCCTCTCAACAGTCATCCCTGATTCGCGTAGGACGGCTATGGTACACCTGACCTGTCATCTTTCGGCCATCTCTGATTGGGGCAGAGTAAACCTTGTGGTTTTCGATGCTTCAAAAACTCAGTTCCTCCATCTGTCTACTCGTCACAATCTTCCACACGACTATCCCCTTACCTTCAACAATACACAACTCAATCCTTCCTCTTCTCTTAACATTCTTGGCGTTTCCCTTTTTCGTGATCTTTCCTGGAAAGGTCACATATACTCTTTCCAAAACAGCTTCTAAGAGGTTGGTGTGCTGTACCGCCTCCGCAGTTTCTTCACCCCCACTCAGTTGCTGTCTCTGTACAGGGGACTTGTCCGCCCCTGTATGTAGTATGCTTCTCATGTGTACGGTGGCTCAACCCACACATGATTCGGGTGGAATCAAAGGCTTTTAGTCTCATCAATTACCCGCTTCTTTCTGACTGTCTTCAGTCTCTCTCTCTCTCTGTCTTCGCCGTAATGTTGTCTCACTATCTCTCTACTATCGCTTTTATAACGGACACTGCTCTTCTGAACTCTCTAACTGTATGCCTCCTCCTTTAAGGAAAGCACGCAACACCAGACTTTCTACACATTCTCATTCCTTTTTATCCAACTCTTTAACAGAAGGGTTAATCGGTATTTTCAATCTTTCATGTACTCAACCAGTCAACTATGGAACAAGCTTCCTCAATCCATCTTTTCCCATATCTATGACCTCCAATCTTCCAAACGCAGAGTGTCCAGGCATCTCTAAAACCCCGGACCTTGATTTTGTCTCTCTTCTGTGGGGGGCGCTTTTGCAAACATTTTGCCTTTGGCCTCTCCTCGCTGCATAAAAATTTAAACAAATTATTGAAAGATTACAGAATGATTTGTAAAAATAATAAATCAGCGATAGCGTCATTGAGTTTCGACGGCCCCTGTCAGTAGGTTATCACTTAGGTATAATGTGGCGGTCGCATGAAAAGAGGAGACCTAAAAACCTTCAGAATTTAACGTCATTTTGATTAGTTTTATAGTTTTAATATTCTTATCCATTTAATTTAAATGTATTTATGTTCAGCCTATTGGGCGGACATATATGTATATCAACTCGGTTGATATGGGAATAGAATATATGCAATAAGCTCATTATTTTCTGGGTTTTTTTTTATTCCAACGTTATGTACAGTATATAAAACTTGCGTATACAGATGCAATCAACGCACGTAAACTCACAATTTTACTTCGCATGCAAATTCTTTGTTCGTGCGCCCGAGAAAGATGAACTCCACATCTGTAATTCGAGATGTAAACATTAAAAGCTCTTTTCAGGGATCTTTTCCAAATGGACGACCCCAAGGGATTTAGCTGAAAATTTGTGTATTAATAAATTTTTATATTCTAATAACGAAAATGACATCATTTCCCTGGAGAAATATATGCAACATACGAAAAAAATTGCATTTATATGCGCACTAGTTTGCATGGCGCATGACCATTATCTAAATTATGTAGTGGGTTTACAAAATAAAACGCAGATAATATAATTTATTTATTAAAATTTGCAATATTTAATAATATTTTAATAAATAAATCTTCATTTGTATACCTTTTTCTCCATACGAACTCGCGTAAACAGTATTTTTTGTTGTTGTTATTAACGTTTATTTGTTACCTGCTTTGACCTAGTTTAGTCCGGATATTATTGTTGTAGTGTGAGCATATGATAATACAGTGCTGTGATCTATCTACTTGCGAGTTGCCTCCGGGTGAATTGAATGCCGGTTAGGTCAACTGTACGCCCTTGACGATTGGTTAGGTAAGTCATGATATTTTCATTAGTTTTAACGAAAATATCACTACTTAACGTAATCAATCGTCAAGGGCGTACAGTTGACCTAACCGGCTATTGAAGTGACCTAACCGGGCATTCAATTAACCGGGGGCCACACGGGCGTCATGAGCGGTGTAACTACAGTAGATAACGGTCATGCGCCATGCAAACTAGTGCGCATATAAATGCAATTTTTTCGTATATTGCGCATATTTCTGCAGGAAAATAATGTCATTTTCGTTATTAGAATATAAAAAATTATTAGTATACAAATTTTCAGCTAAATCCTGTGGGGTCGTCCATTTGGAAAAGATCCCTGTTCAGAAACCTTTATCTAGAGTGAATGATTACGGGTGATGACCCAAGATAAACTTAACTCGTGATTCGTTCACTTTATAACCTTATTGTACGAATCAGATCATCTTAAATAGGATTTCTCCACCCTTGAAATGATCTGATTAGGCTTTAATAGAATTAGGTAGTGGTTTAACTATAAAATCCCACCCACTTTTTGGAGAATATAAAACTGAGAACCATCTAAAATCGCTTTCTGTTTTGCCTGAATTTGATAGCCTTACGCTCCTTCTGTAAATCCTCTGTGCTTTTGAAATCTGACGGATTTTTGTGACTGGTCTTTCAAAATCCAAGTTTGTATCATACATTATACGCAACAATAACTGAAACTAATTTTGAGTTGAAACTTTGCATAATCGTTACGAGCTTTGCTATCGCTTATTATAACTTGGACTTTGCAAATTATTTTCATTTGTTAACTCTTTCATTCAAATTTCGTGTAAATGATTGCAAAATTTTGAATGGATTTATTTATGATTTTATTTGTGAATTGTGAAGCATAACATAAAAAAAAAATGGAATTATTAAAGGGAGGAAGTTTTTTTGGGGTGGGGTGGGGCAGGGGGAATCTTTTATGAGAGTATAAATGAATATTAGAAAAGGATAACATATTGAAAGACAAGTTTAAACACATGTAAATAATAAGAGGCGGTTTAAAACAGCAGAAAACCACCGCCAGACCTGTTCCGTTGCGCATCGCAGGTTTAAAACTAAAATAGTCCCCGGGGTACTTGGACCCCATAGCGCGGCGACATAATGTCACTCAGAAGAAATGAAAATTGTATCGAGGTTAATGGGTCTCAGTTTGAACATTTATTATGATTAAGCCGACATAATGCGTGAAACATTATTTCCCTCCACGTGTCCTGACTTTTGGGCCACCCTGTATATATATATATATATGCGCCTCGGTGGTGTAGTGGTTATTGTCGCTGACTACGAATCCATCAGCCCCGGGATCGAGACCCGGTGACGGCAGGCGGCGCGCAGCAAAACCCAGCTGTTCATCCTTCCACACACTAAAGAAAGTGGTTGGTAGATAAATGGACACCGTGGGTGGCCTAGTGGTTAAGACGCTGGGCTGCTGGTGGGTCGTGGTTCGGATTCCACGTTAAACTGTAGGTCTAAGGTGGAGTGAAAAAGCTTAACCTTCGTCAGAATGAATAATTCGGGCGAAAGCAAACCAAACGAAAGGTTATACATATAATACTTGAGTCCTACGTGATGTCTTCGGACAGCGGTTCAGGATCGACATGCAGTCGACTCCTCTGCAGCATTCCACCTCATTTGCGAGATTCGGTGTACGAGAGAATTAGTTTCTACTCTCCTCCTGCCCTCATAGCCAGCTACCATGGCTTGTCTAGGACTTACACAAAAATCTGTTCACTTGCTTCTTGAAATTGTTCAGGTTGCTGGAGGTTCCTCAGTTCTTTCGACAGTATGTCAAAAAGTTTTGGGCCACGTATTCTGAGGATATTTTCCATCTTAGTTTTCATGGGCCCCTGTCCCAGTTAGGACAGTACAGAATCTACCTGTTCTCTCATTCCACTTGTTTGTATCTCATTTCTAAAGTTTGGGACACATCCCTTGACTATTTTCCTTATGCATATTACTGTGTATCGCTCGCGTCTTCTTTCGAGAGAGTAGAGTTACAGGGTTTGTCGTCGAGACCAGTAGTGTTTATCCTTTGTTTCCTCTATTTCAAGACGTAAAAGTCCTTTGTATGGCTTTTATGTTTGTAGTGTCTAGTTTTCTGTATGGGCTTGTGAGCACTGAGCACTCTATAATTGGCAGGAGTAAATTCTTCCATAATATTAGCATGATGTTTGCTTTTCTGCTACGGAAGTTCTCCAGATAATTCCCATTATTTTTTAACTTGTAATTTTAGTACTGTACTGTAATGTTCTCTGAATTCTGCATCCGATGAAATTATCACCCCAGAATTTCTGACGTGTGGGTTTGTCGTTATCTGTTTGTCTTGTAGTGTTTTGTGTCCTGTAAATTGCCGTTCCTTTTAGGTACCATATCTTGTAAGTTGAAATATTTCTTCGTTGAACTCCATATTGTTGTCTTCTGCTCGCTTGAATAATGTTTCAATGTTGTTTTTTTTAATTTTTCTGTCACCTCCATTTCATATTTCCTTGCATAGCTTTGTGTCGTCCACGAAACGAACACGATACGACACACTATCTTTAATATCTGCATCACTGTCTGCAATCATTATTGTAAACATAAAGTAACTAATACTGTACCTTGTGGGACAGAGCTGACGACTTTTGAGATTTCAGACTTAACTCCATTTACTTATTCTCTTTGTGTTCTTTGAGTCAGAAAATTAAATATCCATTGTCCCAACCTTCCAGCAATTCCGTGATCACATTTATCGAAGGCTTTAACAAAATTGGTGTATATGTATTAATTTATATTTTGACCTCGACACAATGTTTCTAGTTTTTCTCTTGGTAGTCCAATAACTGTGATAGGCATGATCTTCCAGCCCTAAAGGTATGTTGGTTCGGACTAACTAAATTCTTTTATTGTAGGTAGTAAGTAAATTTGTCTCTAATTACATATCTGAAGCACTCTATAAGGTGGGAGGTGAAAGCTACTGGCCGATAGTTCTTAGGTACTGCTCTGTTACCTCCTTTGAATAAGGGGGCAGTGTTCGCGCTCTTTAATGGACGGGGAATTTGGTAATACTCTCTTTACACTTCTTCAGAAACGTGGCACTCCATTTTTCTGGCCCTAGTACTGAATTTTCTCATGTTTGTGAAAAGAGCCTAATTATGTCCTCTTCCAAGAATTCAAAATCTATTATTCTTGACTGATTTGTATCTGCGTCAAAGAATTCATCCGGATATTTTATTTTCATCTCGGGCTTAAGAGGGTTGAACACTGAGATGGAGTGTTCCTTAAGCTGCTCACTCATGTTTTCTGAGTCATTTGTGTATTAATTTATTTATCTTTGAACGGAACAATACCCTTTATACATTTAATTTTTCTTTTCGCAAAGGCATAAAATATTGTGGTTATTTTTTTTTTTTTTTAGCTACCGTGATTTCATCCTCGTTAGTGTTGTGGAGGAATAATTGTTTTAGGTCCAGTTCTATTTCGTGTAGCTTTTTTCCTAGCTTGAGTTTCCTTGCTTCAGTTTTGCATCCGTGGATATTTTTACGGTTTCTTTCCAGTGCACAAATACCATTCTGATTTTTCTTTCGAGTTTCCTACGTTTTCTCTTTTATCACTTCGGGACATAATTAAAGCAAGTAGTATTTCTTATGGAGTTCCTCGAAGTAGCAATTACCATTTTACTCTCATTAATTCTTCATTTATACTTGCCCAATCTACTTTCACTGAATTCATATTTAATCCTTCAACTATTTCTTCTATCTCTCAAGGACGATTTTTTGGTCTTTTGGTTTCGGATTTTATTCGTATATCGATTAACTTATGAGAAAAACTGGTTTGTATACATTTTATTTGTTATTATATCGTTGTTACTTGTCAAAATTAAATCTAAAACGTTTTATTTTCGAATCACTACACACATTTCCTGAATAAGGGCATAGTTTTCCATAATATCTAATAGCATTAGTGCCTCACTTATGTAGTTTTTCTAATGTCACCGTGAAACTTCTCAACATATATAACTTCAATATTTTTCTTCCATGTTATAAATGGAAAGTTAAAATCCCAACTATTTAATATATTTGGTGTTGAAGTTTTAAGTGATTTTAATGTGTTTTCGATTTTTTATCTGTAGCCAAGATAAATTTTTTGTTGTTTGGTGGTGTGTACACTGTACAAAATGATTAAGTTTAGTTGTTTTGATTTACTTACCTTAATTTCACCTGTATATGTTTTTTCCTTTAAATACAACACCCTCCTCTTATTTCTCTCTCTCTCTCTCTCTCTCTCTCTCTCTCTCTCTCTCTCTCTCTCTCTCTCTCTCTCCATATATATATACATACAGGGTGTCCATAAATGGTTACCCTGAAAACAGTATGCTCTCATGTTTTAATGATGAATCTTACATTCGTTTTCTTTTTACAGGTGATCTCGTACACGCATAGAGTTTCTGTGCTGGTGTATTTCGTCTACCGCATTCGCCGCTAGGAGCGCTGTAGTAGCTGTTCAGTTAAGATGGCGTCTGTGATAGAAAAGGCACAATGTGTTGTGTGGCTTGCAGAAACAAAATCTCCTGTCAGTGTTCAGCGAAGGTTCAGAACAAAGTATGGAAAGAATCCATCTGATGTGAAGTTAATTAAGTCGTGGATGAAAAAATTCTTGGAAACTGGAAACCTGGAAACCTGGATATGCTCACCAATTACGCCATCCCCCAGCTGCAGGACAGGCAGCCAACTGTCATCTTCCAACAAGATGGGGCACTCCCTCATTGGGCGCATGTTGTTCGTGAAACTCTCGACGCAACATTTCCAAATCGATGGATTGGCAGGGACGGGCCAATCCCATGGCCCCCAAGATCACCAGACATTACCCCGCTGGATTTCTTTCTCTGGGGTCATGTTAAAGATTTGGTTTATGCAACAGTTGTTCCAGATATCAGGACATTGCGCGAACGCATTACGGATGCAATTGCAACCACAAATGTTAGAAAATGTGTGGCGTGAGTGTGAATACCGTTTAGACATTTTACGTGCCACTAGGGGTGCACATGTGGAAGCTTAGTAAGTTCATTAACTATGTATGAAAGAGCGTGTGTATAAGAAAATACCAAAAATATGCGAAAGAGTACTAAAATCTGCTTTTGCATCTCATCTTCTCATGGCTGATTGGATAACTTGCTGGCTCCCAGAATTTGTATCTTTATTGACAGATATAAGAAAAAATTTATTAGGTATTTAATGTTGAAACGTAAATTATTAGTATAATTTTCTGGATTAACTTGCATGTAATTATATACGATCTTTTAATAAGAATGATCTAAAAGGGAATTAAGTTAACATTTTCTCCAATAAATGGCGTCACCCATTCAAATAATTTGGTTTTGATTGATGAAATTTTGTATATCTATAGAAAACTCGGATGGGAAATTGTACTTCGAAAAAAAGGTTGTGGCTGTAGGAAGGATTTTCTACAAAGGGATGGAAATACGGCTCTCTGTGATGTTTCTTTTCTTGCATATGTGAAGCTGGAACGCAACTTGCAAGAATATTTCACATTGAATACCTTCCAAAACTTTAGCAAATGCAAGAATTGATGGACGATCGCTGTCAAACCTAACCTAGAGGCTAGTCAGTGCCCTTACCTCACTGGTAAGACCTTTTCCCTATTAGCGAAGTAAAGAAACTGAGGTCTGCAGGGTTCAACTCCCAATGGTGCTGGTACTGATACGCCAGGAGTTTGCTCACTGGACCACATTCGTTTGACCTGAGCGCTCTGCCATTTCCTGGCCCTCCTGTCTGATAGGGCAGGTTATAGCAACCTATATATCCTTCCCATTTTGGATAGAGATTTTTATGGGCAGAGATTTTTATGGGCAGAAGCCTGTTTAACGGTTTTGAGGCAGCACCGTTGGCTGCTGTGACGATGATGAGCTGTTTAGGAAACGTATATGCTGTTCCCTCTCCCTCATTTCTGTTTTATATTGGAGATGGCGTCACGCGATTCTAGAGATTTTGTTTTTACTTTGGAACAACTTTGTGTTATATCTGATCATCTGTGAGGGATCGATGGCTACAGGCTGTCGTGCGTCTTTACTTATGAGGTTGAAGGGTTGCCTTTTATCGTAGTGGTGCGAAAAATAAAAAAAAATATCAGAGTATTTCCCAAAGTGCTATTGTAAGCACTGTTAACAGTGATTTGTACAAACGGAAGATATGTATCTCATTCGTTCGAACTCGCGTTGACTAGCTGTCTGAGGCGTACTAAGACCTTAGTATTCCGTCTCTCGACTAATCCATTTGCAGCTGGGTGATATGAAACAACGTGTATGTTTTTGTATGTGCAGGATTTGACATAATTCATCGAAAAGGGTGGAGCAGAATTCATGGGTGTTACTGCTTATCTAAACAAAGAGTCGAGTGGTGTTGAATCACACTGTATAGCAGCGGTTTCCGAAGAGTGACTGGCCATAGCGACAACTTCGTTATAGCGAGACAAATGATCGGTGAACACGAGTATGCATTGATTACCTGAACGTGTTATTTTCGAAGGCCCGATCACGTTCGTCCCGGTGCCTTTCCCAAGGTTTCAGCGGAATAGCATATATGCTGTTTGGCCAGGATGACCTTTATGATGAGGACAAGAGATGTATTTACTGCAGTAATCAGAAACTCGAGTATGCAGATTTTCGAAATGACAACATTTCAGAACACGCTTTCGGGTTCGTTCTGGGCCATAATGTCCAGACACAACGGAATCGTGGATGGATGAATGGCTGGATCAATAAGTCTTTCTGGAACCCCAGTTCGGTCTTCTCCATGATAATTTTAAAAATTTAAAACTCCATTCCTTAGCACAAAATGCTGATGAATTTGGCCAAAGGAATCGTCTGTTCCCAAGAGTTTTTTTAATTAGACTCAGTGTATAGCTCTTTGTGTTGCATTTGTTTGAGATCCTCTACATCAATGGTGGAAAAAGTTTTTATACGACGAACTTCCTATTGTTCTTGCTCCGTCTTAGGATTTGTCATCCTCGACATGCAGTCGGGGAGTACATGCCCTTCTTTTTATGCACGAAGCAGGGGCCAAAGGCAAATGCCCGCAAAAACGCCTCTACCATAGAGGAAAAAGAGAAAATCAAGGTCCAAGGTTTTTAAGATGCCTGGACACACTGCTTTTGAAAGACTGGAGGTAACAAACAGTGGGAAAGATGGATTGAGGAAGACTGTTCCAGAGTTGACCGGTTAAGTAGATGAAAGATCGAAAATACGCATCAGCTCTTGTGTTAAAAGGAATAGAGGTTTATGTAAAACCACTGAAAAATATGTTCACAACTGAAAACGCTTCAGCGTTTAGGGCCAGGCTTCCCTTGTCCACGACTTGCCGGCCGTTAGAAGAGCGTGGGTGTACAGGCACAGCGTTTGATGTAGGGACAATGAAACTTGTCCCACTAATTTTATTTCTTCTTTGTTGATTAACTACACAATCTGCATTACAATTCATACGTAATTGTAAGGACACTCAGTAGAAGATAAGATGAGAATTTTTATTCGGTGAATATTATTCACAGAATAACTTGCTGAGGCGTATAAGTTGTCATGGCTGACAATTATATAAATAAATTAATTCAAGCAAAACAAAGAGAACACCTGTTCAATTAACTTTATTTTTTCATTTATTTATTTTATTCTTTATATTTTTGTAATAATTCAGTGAACTTTCCCCCCCCGAGTCGTTCCACCACAGAAAAGTGCATTGAAAATGTTTTAACTAAATAGTAATTTCATTCTTAAACCACTGATAAAAGAATGTTACTAACGGAAAGGAAATTGAATAAGATAATTCACACCCTCGCATCATTTCTTAGAGTCTTAAATGGATTAACCAACCAAAGTGCTTCAGTGAGAAAAAAATCGGCTGTCAAGTGGAGGATAGCTGACATATACCTTTCATCCCCTTTCCTAACTACGTTTCGCAAAAAATCAGTCAAGAAACGGAGCAATCTTTGCAGTATATTTTCGAGCGAAAAATATATACAGTAGCGCTGATAAGTATTCGTACAAAAACATATTTCAGTTATATTCGTCCTTATTTTTTGTACCATGCAAATGGTAGTTATGAAGAGTTTAACGTTCGTTTGGAGAAGTTTAACAAATGTTGGCGTTGAATTAATTTATTTATATGATGTAAAACGTCAAAGAATTTAAGGAAAATTAAAAAAGTTAAAATGCAAAAGTTTTCGTACATTTACTTACAAAATTATTCAATACTTTGTTTTGTTCACCTTTTGCTTGAATGACTTCAATGATTCGTTTTGGGTATTTTTACATAAGGTTTCGAGATCTCAGTAGAAATTTTAGCCCATTCTTCTAGAGAAAATTGTTACAATTCATTTAGATTTGAAAGGTTTCCTTTGCGGACAGCTTTTTTCAAATCAAATCATAAATTCTCGATTAAATTGAGATCTGGGCTTTGACTGAGTCATTCGAGAAGCTTGAAATTCTTTTGTTACAAGAACCCTTTTCATGGTGGTCTTACTTTTATGTTTTGGATCATTATCTTGTTGCAGTACCAAATTCAACCCCCATTCGTAACTCCCGAACTGAAGGCAATACATTTTCTTTTAAAATTTCCCAATATTTCTTCGAATTTAAGATTGCATTGATGTCAACAAGCTTCCCTGTACCATAAGCACTAAAGCATCCCTAAAGAAACAAACAATCACCACCATGTTTAACCGCAGGAAGGATATTTCTTCCTCAAATGCAGTATTTGATTTTCGCTAAATATACCTTTGCTCGTTGTTCCCCAAGAGTTGTCCGTTCCGTTCCGTTTTCGTATTGTATCAGTTGCTCGAAGACACTAACACCGGTCTCGTCTGTCCAGAAAACCTTCTTCCAGAACGTAAATCCATCATTTGAATGATCCTTACGTATTTTAAACGAACTTCTTTGCGCGCTTTTCGGAGCAGAGGTTTTTTTCGTGCAACTCTTCCATGCATACCATTCTTTCTCAATATACAACGTACAGTAGAGGGATGGACATCGATTTTAGACAGTCTTAATGTTTGGCAAATATCACCTGCAGTCACTCGTGGATTCACAGCAGCCATTCTTTCAATCCGTCTAGCTGTACGTCCTTGAATCTTAGAAGGTCCTCCACACCTTTGTAGAGTTTTGATTGTTCCAAAACCTTTCCATTTCTTTATAACTGCATCAACCGTCGTAAATGGATTTCGAAATTCTTCTATCTTTCCAGATTCGTGTGCAGCAATAACAGATCTCTTAAGATCTGTAGACAGCTCTTTACCACAACGACCCATCTCTTACTAATGGCTTGTACAGTCATCTGTCTTCCATGAAGATTCAGAGAAAATTTTAGAATTCAGTACTGCCAACAGTATCTAATCAGTAAACAGCCAACTACTGATAAAAATTTTAAATTCTTCAAGCCTAAGGTGAACACACAGAGTATTAAATAATTTTATAAATTAATGTACGAAACCTGGCATTTTAACTTTTTTTTATTTTCCTCAAATTCTTTGATGTTTTATATTATATGTTGGAGTTAATGATAATGATAAGCTTTACTGGTAGGATATAAATCCCATAACATAGTAAAATGATGCATTTGAAAACAAACAAACTCAAAATTATGATTAAAGAAGATAAACATAAGACACGTACTGAAATAAAAGTAATGATAATGACAATAATGCTGTTTTCTGGCAGGAGACAGATTACTCCCCCCTCCACCACCACCACCAAAAAAGGTACAGTATCCATTAAGGTAATCAACGATACAACTAATTAAACAACTTTAAAAACAACTTTAAAAACAAAAACAAAAAACTACCGTAATAAAGAAATAACAATGATAGACGTTAGGAGACGAGAAATAATAATAATAATAATAATAATAATAATAATAATAAAAAATAGCAATAGCAGTTTCATAAAAATAAAAAGTACATGTAATGGGATGGCTAACATAGGAGTTAAATTTACTTTTAAACACGCACTTTCATACCAATAGGTCCACAGTCTAGAAGACATAAAGCAGGACTGATGAATTGGACAATTGGATTGTCTGAGTTTTTAATTCTTCGCATTAGACTGTATTGGGCACGTCTTGTTACCTCAGGGAGGCTCGGAACGTTGCGGTTAACGAACATTTAAGAGGCTGTGCATCTTGGAGGTAACTTATGTAGCAATCTGTAGGATTAAAGGTTCTTCAGGAGCCTTTTTTATAATTAACCCAGAGTTACTGCCCATAAATATTAGTGCAAAAAGTACTGAAAAGAGTGTCTTTAGCTTTGCTTGTACAGAATTTGAAGTTCCTTGTAATCATGTTCGCCTTAGCACAGTAACTTCGATATTGTTTCCTTATGTATAAGTCGTCACTCTCGGAGCTCGTGATAGTTTGACCCAGATACTTAAATTCTTGTACCTCCTTTATTGGGTCGTCTCTCAATTTGAAAATAATATCAGCTCTTTAGTTTGAGATTTTGGGATAGAATTGCATAACCTTAGTTTTAGTAACATTAAAATTAATTTCATGGTTCTGACAATATAATTCACAATGTTTATAAGACGGTCCAGACCTTTCACCGAAGGTCTTATTAACACCATATCATCGGCATAGACCGAATTATTTATCCTCAATTTATCTATACATCATTCCACTCTTGCCTCATTAAGAGGAGCAATTAACCCATATATATATATATATATATATATATATATATATATATATATATATATATATATATATATATATGTTATATATATATATATATATATATATATATATATATATTTTAAACAGCAGAAGAGAGAGTAAAGAACCTTGTCTAACTCCTCATAAGGAACCAAAACATTCGGACAATACATTGTCCCTATCTAATAGCAGTAAAAGTTTGGTGTGTGTACCAAAATTTCAATAAATTTAAAACTTATGTTGTTGGAACATTCCCGTCTTCTAATTTTTTAAATAGGATAATGGGATGCACTCTATCATATGCTTTGTTTATATCCAAAAACGAACTATAAATAGTTGAATTACTAACAGTATATCTAAATACAACCTCTTTCAAAACATAAATACACATTCAGTTAAATGGGACCTTTTAAAACAAAACTGGTTAGGAGACGTCCATAATAAATGCAAAAAAACACTTTTTTTTCTACACGCAGGTCAAAATATGATGATTAAAACCCACTCTAATAGACAGAGTTTATTTCCACAACAGTTTCGATGCCCACTGGCATCCTCTTCGGGTAGATACAGAAAAACGAATGAACCAAAAACAAGAGGGAAAACGGTCCAGGGACTGACTAAAATATTTCTCCGTACGAATACGAATGAGCGCCACTGTACATAATCTTTAAACCGACACGTTTTCGCGCAATGCCATTTCATTGAGTAAGTTTTTTTTTATAATTTTCAGTTGTACAAAACCATTTGAATATAACGACATACAACTTCTTATATAGGCATTTGACACCCAGTGTATATATGTATATATATAATATATATATGACCTTGGTTTTGGTTTGATTTTGCTTCCGCCCGAGTTGTTCATTCTCATGACGGTCAAGTTTGTCACTCCACCTTAGACCTACAGTTTAACGTGGAATCTGAACCACGCCCCAGCGTCTTAAACATCAGGCTACCCAGGGAACCCATTTATATAACACACTGTATATATAAAGAGAGCAGAAGTCATTTAGCTTTTGAAATTGCACGACCAAACAAGACCATTAATTTCAGGGATGATAAATTTCCTCGTTCAGTGAGAGCCAATCAAATAATTATTCCCATTTATCATTTCACTTACCTAGTTGTTTATCAATAAGTATTAATAATATGGTCAATAACACTGCTTATTTATGGAGTAGTTATATAAACACGAGTGTATAATTTAGCTAATATTAATGTCGAAGGCCTTTCAGATGTCATAAAATTGATTTAAAAAATCTAAACATGTTATTCACATTTGGTTACTAAGGTTTTATTTGCTAAGTACAATATCTTTTTTAAAATGCACGGATTTTGACCGGTTATATATATATATATATATATATATATATATATATATATATATATATATATATATATATATATATAGTGTTTTATATGCTAATGCGTTACAAATTATCTTGGCATTGTTCTCTGTCTGATTTTTCTTTTGCGAACTTTGATTTTATGCTAATTTTAATTCACTGTGAATTCAGCGTTTGTGCAAGACAAAATCGACTGTAATTAAATGCCTGTAAGGGGAATTTATAGGAGAGAGAAAGAGAGAGAGAGAGATCAAGAAATACACCTTGAATAGAATGAAAGCCGTAAATAAAGTCTTTCCGAATGTGAATTCGTTTATCTCATGCAAATTAATTTTTAAGAAAGTGAAGTTTAATTTTGTCTCAGTTTATATAGAGATTAATGTCATGCATTAAGGATTTATACATGATGCGCACGCATGCAAATAACATTTACTCACACGAACATTGATAGACGTTTCATTCGCAGAATTAACAGGGTTTTTTTTGACGGATAGCCTCTGGTTTACCTTAATTTCGGTTACGTTTCGTTAGCTTGAGTGAATTAATCATTAGCGGCGTTGGAAATGGCACCACGACATTTTGGATACGAGTTTTAATTACACACACACACACACACACACACACACAATGTTTGTCTAACCTACAAAACCGCAACATTTTTACATATTTTCACATTCACTTCTGTGTCGCGACATTTGCCCAATCTAAAAAAACCTAATAAATTTAACCAGACCTAACCAAATCTTACCTAACCTATCGTAACCTAACTTAACATTAATTATGCTCCCTTTTCCATGATAAAATATAGCATTTAAAAAGATAAACCACCGCGACACTGCTAATGTCGTGCGTGATACGCACGTTCGTGTCGCGATGGGCTCTGTTTGTATCCTGAAGATTGGCGCGATTCCGTAGGTACGCCAAGACCTTTCCCCCACTCCACCCCCCCACACACACAGATGTGCGCATCTGCGCATAAGCGAGGTACCACCTTTTTTAAATCCATGTCTAAACAGTAATGAACTAAATTTAACTTAACCTAAACTTACTGCCATCGAACCCGGGAAGAGCGTAATAAGTGTTTCGGACGCAAGTGGGGACTCGAAGAGTGTTACCTGTTACGTCATTAAATGATGAGATGATCGCTAATCTAGTCTAACCTACTCTAATTAAAGTTTAACTAACCTAAACTAGCGTAACCTAATCCTAATCAGGACCAATATACCTTTTTTCCAACAGTAAAAATGTTTTTAGATTTTTTATATAAATTTTTTAAAGTTCCGAGGTACAGAATTTACCTCGCAAAAAAATTAAACCACTAACAAACTCGACCTCATTTATGCCCAGTTGCCAACGCCCGCGCGCGCGTACACACACACACACACACACACACACACACACCTTGGTTTTGCTTCCGCTCGATTCGTTCATTCTGACAAAGGTCAAGCTTGGCACTCCACCTTAGACCTACAGTTTAACGTGAAATCCGAACCACGCCCCATATATATATATATATATATATATATATATACACACACACACACCACACGCACATATATATATATATATATATGTGGGGGGGGGAAAGGTTTTTCACAGGAAAATAATTTTTTTTTAATTTAACAATATCATTGTCTAAATTAACTTATTAATCCTTTCATTCTGTTTGCATAAATTAAAGTATTAATCTTTGAATTTTTAATATTTTATAACTCGCCTCGATGCCTCTCTTTCTTAACCCTAACGACTCCAGTGTACCAAATCTATCATCTTAGAGAGATTCCTAAATTTTAAATGTTCTTTTCGGCTAATATAAATAACATAGAGGAGTTAAGTGTAGAACCAAAATTATATAAACTCCTTTGCTAATATCATTATGAGACAACCTTTGCAACCTTAAGAATCTTTTGTAAACGTGGCACCATGGGAGTTTCTCCCCAGAACAGAGTGTAAACACTTTGAGAGGGCAGTCGAAGCCTCGCCCTTTCGGCAGCCGGTTCGGCTCAGGTCCTTGGTTCGTTAATAACTCTCTAAGCAAGTGCCGTGTTAAGGATTTGATTTTTCTAATTACTGTGAAAGAAATCTAATATTTTAAAAGTGAGCTATCCTTGTGAAGTAAAGACTGAAAAACGTAATTCGTCATTTATATCCTTCCACGAGAGAATGCATTCCACTCCCACAACGGACTGAGGGGGGCGGGGACGCCATTGAGCGGAGGTATAAATTGTTTTCTGTAACTCGCAGTCAGATTAAGTAAGTTTGAAAAGAAGAACCGTGGACGTCAGCCGTATAAACTTCATTGTCAGCGTAAGGAAGCGACATACTGAGAATACCTTAAACAGTCGGAGATGGTGTAGCGAAGAATAACACTTTATTCCGCCATTTTATTCCTATACCAGGATTTTAACAAACATCATCGTCCGCCGACATATACTATATATATATATATATATATATATATATAATATATATATATATATATATATATATGGGCAGTATTAGCTCCCTTGCTGTTCATAATAATGATTGCAGATATTCATGCAGGTATTAATGACAGTATTGCATCATGTTCCGCGGATGACACAAAGATAGGTAAAGAAATATTGAACGAAGGTGACGTAGAAAAATTATAAAACGACATTTGAAAGATTAATTATTCAAGTGGGAAGAAAACAATATAAGTTTAACGAAGAAAAATTCCAACTTTTAAGATATGGTAATAACAAGGAGCCACAGAATAAAGGGTACAAAACTCTACAAGCCCAACAGATAACACCAAATCCACAAGTCAGGGATCTTGTAGTAGTACTGTCGTCAAATGCAGAATTCAGAGAGCACTATAACATCAAAATTACAACGGCTAGAAAAATAATGGGAATCATCTGGAGGAGCTCCCGTAGCCGAAAAGCAAATATTATGCTGAAATTATGGAAGAGTTTAGTCCTACCAATAGTTAGGTATTGCTCAGTACTCACAAGCCCATACAAAAAAAGAGACATTGCAAAAACATTGAAGCTACAGTATACAAAGGACTTTTACGTCCAAGATAGAGAAAACGGAAGGTGAAGACTCTACTCTCTTGATAGAAGGCGCAAGTAGTACACAATAATATACATATGAAAAATACTTGAGGGCTTTGTCCCTAACCTTAGAAATGAAATAGAAACAAACTGAAATGAGAGAAGAGGAAGATTTTGTACTCTCCTAGCTGCGGTGGGACAAGGGGTCACGAAAACGAGGATTGAAAATACTCTCAGAATACGAGGCCCAAAGCTTTTCAGTGCCCTACCAAAAGAAGTGAGGAACCTCCAACACACCGACCTGAATACCTTCAAGAACCAGCTGGACAGATTCCTGTGCAAAGTCACTGACCAGCCATGCAGGAGGAGGAGATCAGACAACAATTCCTTCCTTCACCAAATCTCGCAAATAAGGCGGGATGCTGTCGAGGGGTCGACCGCAGTTCGATCCTGAACCGTCTTTCGAACTCGTATAAAGTTACATAAAGTGAGTAATATATATACTGTGTGTGTGTGTGTATATGTATATATATATATATATATATATATATATATATATATATATATATATATATATATATATATATATATATATATATATATAATATAAAACGTTTGCTAGAATTTAATTGAAGTACGCTGGAGGTACAGTACGAGGTTTTATTTCCAACCGAGCAAACATGCATTATCCTCATTCTTCTTACAAATTTGTTTGGAATAAACACACTAACGCTCTTCCTCATAAAAGACGCACACATACTTGAGGGTGTCTTAATTGAACCAAAACGAATTGTAAACGTTTTTTAACAATACTGGATGCCTTTTTTATACAAAAAAACTATTAATGTATCTTTCTTGAATTTCCAAACAAGTATTTTTAAGAAAGAGTCTGATACTTGGTCCTTTATTGCTATTGTGGATGAAATTTAATAAACCAAAATGGTTTGGAGTTCGGTTTATTTGCCTTTGTTGGAGCGAAACCGTAAATTGTTTTAATGAGATGCTAGACTTTTAATTGAACGTGTTTTGTGCTCTGAATTACCTATAACTGAGGTTGTTTCTTTCAACAGCTCGCTAATGTTGTTGTTCTCAACGGCAAACGGCATACATACAATACCTATTCAAAAACACTTTGTATTTTAGAAAATATTCTTTATTTGTTAGTGTCGCCATTTGTTTTATACACGCTCATTACGAAGTTAAAAATTAATGGTAATTTAGTCTGTAAAGACAATAAGACATTCTCGGTACACGCTTTACCCGATTCCTGTTCCTGTTCCATTCCTGTTCTTACGTAGAATCGGGTTTCCCATTAGAGGAATCGCAAGTAAAATTAATTACAACGGCGAGAGCGAAATAAAAAATTTTGAATTGTGGGGCTGTACAGCTGTTCTTTTGCAAAACGCTTCATTTCACGAGAGAGAGAGAGAGAGAGAGAGAGAGTACCTCAAAAGGCCTTGCGGCCCATACCGAGGAGGTACCAATGGCAACGGGTGCCAGGGAAAATTTGTAAAAGTTTATTTTTCTTTCAACTATCCTAGCAGTAGTAGAAAACTGGATAGAAAAGTAGAAGGCTCTCTCCCCACCCTCCGCTCCCTCCCTGCCAGAGGCAGGTACGGAAAAAGGTTGAAGAAAATACCTTGACCCTGGAAAAGTAGCCAAGGAAATTTTACAGGAAAGTGGAGAATATATAAATAGCTCTATATTTAGCTTGCTCACAGAGACACCGAGCACGAACTCTTGCAGAGTTTTCTGAGGTTTTAATCTTAAACTATGAGTGTGTTCTGTACTTTGTCTAGCCTATTTTTAAACAGATTTACACTTTGACTGGAAACATCCTCTGAGGGAAGTTGGTTCCAGATATTAACTATTTTATAGGAAAAGAAATTTCCGCAGACTGAGGTCCTAAATGTCTTTACACACTCAAATAGTGTGCAAGATTTCGTCTAACCTTTTCTTGAACTGATCCACAGAGGAACTGTTCACAACTTCCGAAGGTAACCTGTTCCATGTGTCACAGATCTTATACGTAACGTAATTCCCACACACACTAGTCCTAAACCGTTTCAAATCCAACTTCCAACCATTGTTGCGAGTTGGGTTATCATTTAAACTAAACATACTTCTAAAATCGACATCGTTGAACCCTCGTAAGAGCTTGAAAACCTCGATCAGTTGACCGCGCAGCCTCCGAGTTTCAAGCGAAAACAAGTTCAGGGCGCGTAACCGTCGATTGTAGCCCATATGCCTAACGGAAGGGATTAACTTTGTGGCCCTCGCCTGCACTCGCTCCAGCCTCTCAATATCTTTCCTGAGGGTGGGCGACCAGAACTGCACAGCATACTCCAGGTACGGCCGAACAAGGGAATTGTACAGTGAGAGCACAATCTCCTTGTTCCGAAACTGAAATTGCCTCCTGATATAACCCAATAGTTTCTGGGCTTTCTCTTCCATCTCTACACACTGTTTCGTAAACTTAAGGTCGCTGCTAATTAGCACACCCAAGTCCTTTTCTAAATCAGTCACCTCGATATTACTGCCCAACATCGAGTAGTCCGACTTGGGATTGGCGTAGCCAATGTGCATCACTTTGCATTTACCCAAGTTAAACGGCATTTGCCATTTTTCGGACCACCTCCTATCCTACCTAGGTCCGCACGCAGTTCCTCGATCGCTTCGGGCGTGCCAACATTGGCCCCAAGCTTGGTGTCATCAGCGAATTTGGCGATCCGACTGACGATGCCACCGTCGATATCATTTATGTAAATGGTAAACAACAGTGGCCCCAAAACGGAACCCTGAGGAACCCCACTAGTGACCGAGGCCCAACCCGAACTAGCCCCTTTAATTACCACCCTCTGCCGCCTATTCCTTAGCCAGTTTTCAATCCACCTACCTATTTCCCCACCGATACCCAGCGCGCGCACTTTCGCCATTAGCCGGCGGTGAGGTACCTTATCAAAGGCTTTCTGAAAGTCGAGATAAAGTATATCAATCGCCCTACTCTTATCGTACTCACTCAACATGACGTGGAAAAACTCGAGCAAGTTGGTGAGACACGACCTATGCCGTCTAAACCCATGTTGGGAGTCCCCAAGCAGCTTGTAGGAATCCAAATGGTCAACGATTCTATCAGCTATTATCCTTTCTAATAATTTACCTACAACTGAAGTGAGACTAATAGGACGATAGTTCCCTGGACTTTCGTGATCCCCTTTCTTAAAGATAGGGGTCACGTTGGCCTCCCTCCAGTCACCAGGCACCTGGCCCATCTCCAACGATTTGTTGAAGACTGTAGCCAGGTGGGGAGCCACCTGGTCGCGCACTTCTCGCAAAACACTGGGGAAACTGGTCTGGCCCAGGAGCCTTAAACGCGCTCAGTTTGTATATTCTATGAGCAACGACTGTCGCGGTACATCTAACACTATCCAGGCCAGCACCTTCGTGCCTTACAGCTGGCTCGGGGATGACGCGGGTATCCTCCCTGGTGAACACTCCCGCAAAGTACTCATTAAGCACATTAGCGATGTCCGCGTCGGAGGTCCGCAGAACGCCGCTTCCGTCCTTTAAAGGACCTATCATGCTTCTAATGGGCTTTCTACTATTAACATAACTGAAGAACTCCTTAGGGTTCCCCTTGCAGAGGCTTGCCACCCGTAGTTCTTCGTTACGTTTCGCTAGCCTAACCTTCGCCTTCACTTCCCTACACAGGCGGACATACGCTTCAGTGTTCTCGTGGGAACGATTGGCCTTCGCCCTCCTATACGCTACTTTCCTATTTCGGATAGCCGAAGCGATGCCACGATTGAACCACTTAGGCTGCGTTGAAGCAGGGGTGACCGGTTTTGAGGGTATGGCAGCAGACTGCAGCACCATAAACTCATCCCGGAATGCACTCCACACTCCCTCAACATCGCGCCAACCTCTAACCCCATCTCTCCTACGCTATCCCTGAGGCTAACAAAGTTCGCCCGCCGGAGATCGAGCTTACTGCCTCTCGAGTTACTACGCTTCACCCGAGGGACGCGCACACGGAACCTAATAAGACTGTGATCACTCCCGCCCAACGATTCGTCAACGGTGAGGCCAGTGACGAGGTTGTCTTCGGTCGTGAACACTAAGTCCAGAACGCTTTCGCCTCGTGTAGGCTCGTTGACCCACTGAGTGAGGAAGTTCTCATCAGCAAAGTCAACTAGCCTCCTCCCTTCAGCATCGGCAGTCCTGTTTTCCCACTTTATGCCGCGACAGTTGAAGTCTCCTAAAACTACACACACCCTATCCCCTAGCAGGCTACTGAGTTCGGTGTACAGGGCTGTATCGTCCTCGAGGAGGAGATGCGGAGGTCTGTACACCAAGATTAACCTATAGTTCGTCCCTCCCACGTTCAGATCGACGCCAAGCAGCTCCCGTTCCGACCGGAACTGGCAGTCAACCGGACTCAACGTGTCTCTGACGTATATTAGTAACCCACCCCCTCCCCACGGGTGCGGTCTTTGCGAAACATTCTATACCCGGGAATTTCGAACTCCCCAACGTAGTCCCTACGATCAGTATGAATCCAGGACTCGGTGATAGCAACGATATCCTGGTATTCTGATGCTAAGAGCGCCCGTAGCTCGCAAAACTTGTTCCTAATTGACCTAGCATTAAAAAGCATTGCACGGAGGGAGCCTTCCCTATTCTGACCCCCCCTAGCACGACCCGTTTCCCGAACAGCCAGGGCTGTCGGGAGTTGAAGAGCCCCTCACTAACGAGGGGGCAACTTCCGCAGGAGACTGAGCCCCCTCCAACGTAGGAGGAGGGTCACCCACCTGTACTTCGACGCACCCTTCAGTCGAAGGTATGTCCGCCACCGGCTCATCCTCATCTCTCCCCGGGGGGGCCCATCATCTTCCCCGGACTCGACCTCACCATTCTGTATAGGTGCCGGTCGAGCAGCGCGCCTAGCACACCTTTACCCTTGTTATTGAGAGAGAGAGAGAGGGAGAGAGGGAGAGAGAGAGAGAGAGTTACAAGGAAAAGAAGTAACCTCAAAAGGCCTTGCGGCCCATACCGAGGAGGTACCAATGGCAACGGGTGCCAGGGAAAATTTTGTCTTTCAACTATGCTAGCAGTAGAAAACTGATAGAAAAGTAGAAGGCTCTCTCCCACCCTCCGCTCCCTCCCTGCCAGAGGCAGGTACGGAAAAAGGTTGAAGAAAATACCTTGACCCTGGAAAAGTAGCCAAGGAAATTTTACAGGAAAGTGGAGAATATATAAATAGCTCTATATTTAGCTTGCTCACAGAGACCGAGCAAGCGAACTCCTGCAGAGTTTTCTGAGGTTTTAATCTTAAACTATCAACGTGTTAAAGTAATTCCCACATATACTAGTCATTTCTAATCCAACTTCTAACCATATTGCGAGTTGGGTTATCATTTGAACTAAACATGCTTCTAAATCGACATCTTTGAACCCGCATCACGTAAGCGTCGATTGTAGCCCATATGCCTAACGAAAGGGATTAACTTTGTGGCATTTTTCGCCAGTTTCCAATCCACCTACCTACTTCCCCACCAATACCCAGCGCGCGCACTTCGGCCATTAGCCGGCGGTGAGGTACCTTATCAAAGGCCTTCTAATCAATCGCCCTACTCTTATCATACTCACTCAACATGACATAGAAAAACTCGAGCATGATTGTGAGACACGACCTATGCCGTCTAAACCCATGTTGGAGTCCCCAAGTAGCTTGTAGGAATCCAAATGGTCAACAATCCTACTCGCTATTATCCCCTCTAAATATTTACCTACAACTGAAGTTAAAGGTGTTATTTATAAAGGTTCCAAGCCTCTCTTCCCACGCATGAGAAGAGAGAGAGAGAGAGAGAGAGAGAGAGAGAGAGAGAGAGAGAGAGAGAGAGAGAGAGAGAGAGAGAGAGACCGAGACCGAGACCGAGACCGACCTTCCGGTCCACTCTGGGAGGTTCCTGTTATTTTTTTTCTTTCAACTATCCTAGCAGTAGTAGAAAAGTAGAAGGCACCCTCCGCTCCCTCCCTGCCAGAGGCAGGTACGGAAAAAGGTTGAAGAAAATACCTTGACCCTGGAAAAGTAGCCAAGGAAATTTTACAGGAAAGTGGAGAATATATAAATAGCTCTATATTTAGCATGCTCACAAAGACACTGTGAAGCGAACGCCTGCATAGTTATGTTATGTTTTAGTCAAACTATGAGAGTATTCAGTACTTTGTCTAGCCTATTTTTAAACACATTTACACTTTGACTGGAAACAACCTCTGAGGGAAGTTGGTTCCAGATATTAACTATTTTATAGAAAAAGAAATTCTTGCAAACAGAGGTCCTAAATGTCTTTAGTTCCACTTTAAACCCATTGTTTCTTGTCGGATTGGCATTAAGTGAGAATAAGTTTCTGTAATCTACCCTCTCTATTCCTTTGAGCATCTTGAAGACTTGGATAAGCTGACCCCGCAACCTCCTCGTCTCTAAGCTAAACAGATTTAGGGGCTCCAATCTCCGTTGGTAGCTTTGCATTCTCATTGAAGGGATCAATTTTGTAGCCCTTGCTTGTACTCTTTCTAACCTTTCTATGTCCTTCCTGAGGAATGGAGACCAAAACTGCGCACAGTATTCTAGTTGAGGTCTGACTAGTGAATTATAAAGAGACATTACAGTTTCCTTGTTCCGAAACTGGAACTGTCTTTTAATATAACCTAATATTTTTAAGGCCCTCTTTTCGACTTCTGCACAGTGCTTCGACGGTTTCAGATCGTTGCTGATATAGACTCCTAAGTCTTCCCCTAGATCGGTCTCAGTCAAGTTCTTTCCCAAGAGAGAGTAATCGGTCTTCGGGTTTTTATAACCTATGTACATTACCTTACATTTGTCCAAGTTAAATGGCATCTGCCAAGTAGCAGACCATTCGCCCAACCTGTCAAGATCGTTTGGAAGCGTTCTTACGCCCTCCTCAGTACCTACACTACTTCCTAATTTCGTATCGTCTGCAAATTTGGAGATTGTACTTAGAAGCCCGACGTCTATATCGTTATTATAGATGATAAAAAGTAAAGGACCCAGAACGGAACCCTGTGGGACACCACTGGTGACGGGCGCCCACTCCGAAGCCACTCCATTTATTATCACTCTCTGCTTTCTATCTTTTAACCAATCCTCAATCCAGTTGGAAACGAGCCCGGTGATTCCTAGTCCTTTGACTTTAGCCATCAATCTCGCGTGAGGGACTTTGTCAAAGGCTTTTTGAAAGTCGAGATACACTATATCTATTGCCCTACTTGCATCGTACAGTGTATGCATATTATGGAAAAAAACTAACAGGTTTGTCAGACAGGATCTATGTCGCCTAAATCCATGTTGAGAATAAAAAATTAGATTGTTAGATTCAAGGTGATACACAATACGTTTTGTAATGATGGATTCCAACAGTTTGCTGACAACTGATGTTAAACTGATCGGGCGGTAATTACAAGGATTTTCCCTATCACCCTTTTTAAAGATTGGTGTTACATTTGCTAATTTCCAGTCGGTTGGAACTTTCCCTAACTCGATTGATTGTTTGAATATGGTTACTAAGTCGTCAACAACATTGTGACTAACCTCTTTTAATACCCTTGGAAGAAAGTCGTGGCCATGTGATTTGTATTTGTTCATCTTATCAATTAATTGCTGTACCTCATTTCTCGTAAAACTTATGGTCTCTACGGGATGGTCACCGTCAGAGCTGGGCAATAAATACATTGAATGTATTTAAATACTAAATACATGGGAGAAATGTATTTAAATACTAAATACATTTTACGAATGTATTTAGATACTAAATACAAAATACATCACTTGTATTTAAATACATTTGTAAATACATTTTACATTCACTGGATTTGCTTGTTGAAGCCATGACACGCACACGATAAAGAAATCAACGCTTTCGACTAAGAGTGGCACACAACTGATTGAACTGACACGTTGAAACATGAACCATGCTGTACTACACTGTCGACGCGTCGTACTGTGCTAGTACAGAACGTGTATTAAACCAGTAAAAGTATTTACATTTTTATATTTTGAGTATTTAAATACATTGTATTTAAATACTCATTAAAGTATTTAAATACTATATTTAAATACATGAAAAACAATGTATTTATAAATACAGTTCTAAATACACAAATGTATTTAAATACGTATTTAAATACAAATGTATTTAAATACTGCCCAGCTCTGGTCACCGTCATATGTAATCCGAGGACTTGGCACTTCTATTGTGTCTTCCTCCGTGAAGACTGTAACGAAGAACTCGTTTAACATATTAGCTATATCTTTATCACCGAATTTCAGTACGCCATTTCTGTCTTTTAGGGGGCCTACAGAATTTTTAATTGGCTTTCTGCTATTAAAAAGGGCAAAAAATTCTTTAGGATTAACTTTACAGAGTGAGGCAACTCTAGCTTCTTCATCACGTTTGGCTGATCTAATTAAGGACTTAACCCTCCTACGTAGGTTTATATAGTTTTCTGAATTAGTCTGGCTGAAATGCGACTTAAGTAGTTTGTAGGCTCTATTTCTTCCCGTAATAGCACTGCTAATTTCGTTGTTAAACCACTTCGGCGACTTTGTTGACAAGGAAACTATTTTAGTGGGTATAAAAGTGTTCTGTAATATTCTAAACTGATCCCTGTATGAGCTCCAGGTGACACTGACATCCTCATTTATTAGAACTTCAAGTGTGTCTAAACTACTTCGGAAGCTTTCAAAATTTGCTCTCGAGAAATCTAGTCTTTCACGGGTCTTTTCGCGTGAATTAACTGGAACCATGAGGTCAAACCTAATCAAATTATGATCGCTGTTACTCAAATTTTCACCAATAGTCAGGTTAGAGATTAGGTCATCTTCGTTCGTGAATATTAGGGCTAGTTTAGTATTACCCCTTGTAGGACCGTCAACCCATTGACTTAATAAGTTATCATCTGCAAGTTCCAACAGTCTTGAGCCCTCAGCATCAGCTGTTTTGTTTTCCCAATTTGTATTACCACAATTAAAATCACCAAAAATCAAACTGATCGTATTATTCACTATTCTGCTTAATTGGTTATACAAGTTTATATCCTTATCAACGGGGTAGTGAGGTGGCCTATATACTAGAAGTAGATGCACTACTTTATTATTTAGATTTAGATCAATTCCCAACATTTCATGAGCAGATACGATATTACTATTTACTGGGTGCAGGAAGTCTCGAGCATACAAAAGTACACCGCCGCCTTCCCTTCCGTTCCTATCTTTGTGAAACATTTTGTAACCTACCATTTCAAATTATCCTACAAAATCCCTTGTTTCAGAATGAATCCAAGATTCCGTTATTGCTATGATTTCAAAGTTCTCAGTTTTGACTAGCGCTATAAATTCCATTAGTTTGTTTCTAATTGACCTAGCATTGAAGAGCACAGTTTTGAGAGATTTTAAATTGTGATTTTTCCTAACTGGCCTGAGTCGTTTCCCGACGCATTGAACCAACTTCTGTTGGGGGTGACTAACTGCTGTTGGAGGGGAACTAACTGCTGTGGGAGGGGGACTAACTGCTGGGGGAGGGGGACTAGCTGCTGGGGGAGTAGGTTTAACAGTTGGGGGAGCAGGATCAATTGCTGGTTTGGGGGGTCCTAGTTTAAAAAGATTATACAAATTAATGTTCAGTAAATCACCAAACTTCTTTTTCCCCTTCTGATTAAAATGTATCCCGTCCGAACCAAAGTACTCCCCATTTCCGTAGAATGTACGCCAAAAATCAACAAACTTTAGGCCTTTTTCATCACACATGCGTTTAACTCTTTTATTTATGCTAATGGCTTTACTTAGAGTATAGTCACTAGCACGCATTCGAGGGAGAACCCCTACGACCATACCCATATCTGTCCTGTCCCTAACCTTGTCGGTTAGGATCTTGAACTCCTTTACAATGGACTCTGTCTGTCCTCCTGTCCCTCCCAGAAAAACGTCATTGCCACCAACATGTACAATGATGGGGCAACTCTTATTCTTGATATTAATTTTGACTAATTCCCTATTAATTATCTGGCTCGTGGCACCTGGAAAACATCGGAGTTTTCTCTTGGTCACGCGTCTTGCTCCGAAAAAGTCCCCTTGATTCCTTACCATAGAATACCCAATTAAAAAGGATTCATCCGCTTCGTCGGCAAGTACTGTAAGTGAAACTTATTTTTGACGGTAATGGGTTCCGAACCCTTATGTTTTGGTTTTGGTTTGGAGGGTCTTTTATTTTTGACCAATTGGAAGTCTCGTTCCTCCGTTCTACTTTCCGAAATAATCACCGTGTTTTCCAAGCGAGCCACGCTTTGTTCTAGATGTTTAACCTTACAGTTTAAATCTGCTGTGTTGTTTTCAGTCTGATCTTTTCCACTGGGTTGGATTTCCAGTGCTACGACCCGAGCTTCAAGCTTTTTTACTAATTCCTTTAGCTCTTTAACTTCCCTTTCGTGGTTTTCTCTAAGTTTACAAAACAAACATATACTGAAGGATGTGATGTCGCTGATATTTCCTTCGGGGAAGTCGACGCACCAATGATTAACTTTACATTTAAAGCATTCCGCTTTCAATTTAGCTGGCCCTGTCACATTTTCTCTCTTTTTTTTTTTACGATACGTTACTTTAAATAACACAATGTTCCTTTAAATAACACAATGTTCCTTTAAATAATACAATATGTTACTTTCAAATAATACGATACGTTACGATGTTACTGTAAATAATACAATAAATATATTACTTTAAAAATACGATACGTTCCTTTTAAATAATACGATACGTTTTTAAATAATACAATGTTACTTTAATATAACGGATGGTGAGAGGGGCAATGGTGAGCGCGGAAATAAACAGGTGTTACAACCGGAAGCTGAGCTGAATACGGAATTGAATGGAACCTGTGGGCTGCCGTTAGTAACAATGCAGTCTGATAATAATTTAAATAATACAATGCTATTTTAATTAGTATATTGGTTAGTGAGGGAGGAATGGTGAATGCAGAAATACGGAAATAAATAAAAACGTGCAAACGAGTGGCACGTGTTACAGACCGGAAATGGAATTGTATACGGAACTGAATGGGATCTGTAGGGAGCCGTTTATAACAATGCACAATGATGTTACTTTAAATAATGTAATATGTTATTTTAATTTATACAACGGATCGTGGGGGCGAAGTAGTGAGTGCGGGAAATGGACCTGCGAGAGCACGTGTTTCAGACCGGAAACGGAAATAGACTCGAATATACAGATCTTACTATGTATACAACTCGTCTGAAAATTCAATCTGTAACGACCGTCTAAAACAATGCAAAATTATTTCATGCTAACTTTACCAGAGAAACTCAGCCGAAAAAACAGAATTTAAACAATACGGAATTATGTTCGTTAAAACCGGAAAAGGAATAAATTAAGTCTAATTAATAATAAATTAAGTCGAATTAATAAGCAATAGTGCTTGGCGTAATCTCAATAATAAAGTAAATAAATTTTATACTTATCTAACAAATTTTATAAAATCAAACTTTGTCACTTAGTCACTATCGAAAAAACTGGAGAGATCACAAAGCACGTCCGCCTCCGATGTAGTCTAAGGAGATAGATAGATAGATTGTCTGTTTGTATGTTTGTTTGTTTGTTTCAAGGAAAAGAAGTACCTCAAAAGGCCTTGTGGCCCATACCGAGGAGGTACCAATGGCAACGGGTGCCAGGTAAAATTGTCTACACCCTCAAATAGTGTGCAAGATTTGGTTTAACCTTTTCTTGAAATGATCCACAGAGGAACTGTTCACAACTTCCGAAGGTAACCTGTTCCATGTGTCACAGATCTTATACGTAAAGTAATTCCCACACACACTAGTCCTAAACCGTTTCAAATCCAACTTCCAACCATTGTTACGAGTTGGGTTATCATTTAAACTAAACATACTTCTAAAATCGACATCGTTGAACCCGCGTAAGAGCTTGAAAACCTCGATCAGTTGACCGCGCAGCCTCCGAGTTTCAAGCGAAAACAAGTTCAGGGCGCGTAACCGTCGATTGTAGCCCATATGCCTAACGGAAGGGATTAACTTTGTGGCCCTCGCCTGCACTCGCTCCAGCCTCTCAATATCTTTCCTGAGGGTGGGCGACCAGAACTGCACAGCATACTCCAGGTGCGGCCGAACAAGGGAATTGTACAGTGAGAGCACAATCTCCTTGTTCCGAAACTGAAATTGCCTCCTGATATAACCCAATAGTTTCTGGGCTTTCTTTTCCACCTCTACACACTGTTTCGTAAACTTAAGGTCGCTGCTAATTAGCACACCCAAGTCCTTTTCTAAATCAGTCACCTCGATATTACTACCCAACATCGAGTAGTCCGACTTGGGATTGGCGTAGCCAATGTGCATCACTTTGCATTTACCCAAGTTAAACGGCATTTGCCATTTTTCGGACCACTCTCCTATCCTACCTAGGTCCGCACGCAGTTCCTCGATCGCTTCGGGCGTCCCAACATTGGCCCCAAGCTTGGTGTCATCAGCGAATTTGGCGATCCGACTGACGATGCCACCGTCGATATCATTTATGTAAATGATAAACAACAGTGGCCCCAAAACGGAACCCTGAGGAACCCCACTAGTGACCGAGGCCCAACCCGAACTAGCCCCTTTAATTACCACCCTCTGCCGCCTATTCCTCAGCCAGTTTTCAATCCACCTACCTATTTCCCCACCGATACCCAGCGCGCGCACTTTCGCCATTAGCCGGCGGTGAGGTACCTTATCAAAGGCTTTCTGAAAGTCGAGATAAAGTATATCAATCGCCCTACTCTTATCGTACTCACTCAACATGACGTGGAAAAACTCGAGCAAGTTGGTGAGACACGACCTATGCCGTCTAAACCCATGTTGGGAGTCCCCAAGCAGCTTGTAGGAATCCAAATGGTCAACGATCCTATCAGCTATTATCCCTTCTAATAATTTACCTACAACTGAAGTGAGACTAATGGGACGATAGTTCCCTGGACTTTCGTGATCCCCTTTCTTAAAGATAGGGGTCACGTTGGCTTCCCTCCAGTCACCAGGCACCTGGCCCATCTCCAACGATTTGTTGAAGACTGTAGCCAGGTGGGGAGCCACCTGGTCGCGCACTTCTCGCAACACTCTGGGGAGAAACTGGTCTGGCCCAGGAGCCTTAAACGCGCTCAGTTTGTCTATTCTATCGGCAACGACTGTCGCGGTACATCTAACACTATCCAGGCCAGCACCTTCGTGCCTCACGCCTGGCTCGGGGATGACGCGGGTATCCTCCCTGGTGAACACTCCCGCAAAGTACTCATTAAGCACATTAGCGATGTCCGCGTCGGAGGTCCGCAGAACGCCGCTTCCGTCCTTTAACGGACCTATCATGCTTCTAATGGGCTTTCTACTATTAACATAACTGAAGAATTCCTTAGGGTTCCCCTTGCAGAGGCTTGCCACCCGTAGTTCTTCGTTACGTTTCGCTAGCCTAACCTTCGCCTTCACTTCCCTACACAGGCGGACATACGCTTCAGTGTTCTCGTGGGAACGATTGGCCTTCGCCCTCCTATACGCTACTTTCCTATTTCGGATAGCCGAAGCGATGTCACGATTGAACCACTTAGGCTGCGTTGAAGCAGGGGTGACCGGTTTTGAGGGTATGGCAGCAGACTGCAGCACCATAAACTCGTCCCGGAATGCACTCCACACTCCCTCAACATCGCCGCCAACCTCTAACCCCATCTCTCCTACGCTATCCCTGAGGCTAACAAAGTTCGCCCGCCGGAGATCGAGCTTACTGCCTCTCGAGTTACTACGCTTCACCCGAGGGACGCACACACGGAACCTAATAAGACCGTGATCACTCCCGCCCAATGATTCGTCAACGGTGAGGCCAGTGACGAGGTTGTCTTCGGTCGTGAATACTAAGTCTAGAACGCTTTCGCCTCGTGTAGGCTCGTTGACCCACTGAGTGAGGAAGTTCTCATCAGCAAAGTCAACTAGCCTCCTCCCTTCAGCATCGGCAGTCCTGTTTTCCCACTTTATGCCGCGACAGTTGAAGTCTCCTAAAACTACACACACCCTATCCCCTAGCAGGCTACTGAGTTCGGTGTACAGGGCTGTATCCTCCTCGAGGAGGAGATGCGGAGGTCTGTACACCAAGATTAACCTATAGTTCGTCCCTCCCACGTTCAGATCGACGCCAAGCAGCTCCCGTTCCGACCGGAACTGGCAGTCAACCGGACTCAACGTGTCTCTGACGTATATTAGTACCCCCCCCCTCCCCACGGGTGCGGTCTTTGCGAAACATTCTATACCCGGGAATTTCGAACTCCCCAACGTAGTCCCTACGATCAGTATGAATCCAGGACTCGGTGATAGCAACGATATCCTGGTATTCTGATGCTAAGAGCGCCCGTAGCTCGCCAAACTTGTTCCTGATCGACCTAGCATTAAAAAGCATTGCACGGAGGGAGCCTCCCCTATTCTGACCGCCCCCTAGCACGACCCGTTTCCCGAACAGCCAGGGCTGTCGGGAGTTGAAGAGCCCCTCACTAACGAGGGGACAATCTCCGCAGGAGCCTGAGCCCCCTCCAACGTGGAAGGAGAGTCACTACCTGCTGTTGGAGGGGGACTACTGCTGGGAGGGGGACTACCTGCTGGGAGGGGACTACTGCTGGGAGGGGGACTAACTGCTGGGGAGGGGGACTAACTGCTGGGGGAGTAGGTTTAACTGTTTGGGGAGCAGGATCAATTGCTGGTTTGGGGGGTCCTAGTTTAAAAAGATTATACAAATTAATGTTCAGTAAATCACCATACTTCTTTTTCCCCTTCTGGTTAAAATGTATCCCGTCCGAACCAAAGTATTCCCCATTTCCGTAGAATGTAGGCCAAAAATCGACAAACTTTAGGCCTTTTTCATCACACATGCGTTTAACTCTTTTATTTATGCTAATGGCTTTACTTAGAGTATAGTCACTAGCACGCATTCGAGGGAGAATTCCTACGACCATACCCATGTCTGTCCTATCCCTAACCTTGTCAGTTAGGTTCTTAAATTCTTTTATAATGGGCTCTGTCTGCCCTCCTGTCCCTCCCAAAAAACGTCATTGCCACCAACATGGACAATGATAGGGCAACTCTTATTCTTGATATTAATTTTGCCTAATTCCCTATTAATTATCTGGCTTGTGGCACCCGGAAAACATCGGAGTTTTCTCTTGGTCGCCCGTCTTGCTCCGAAAAAGTCCCCTTGATTCCTTACCATAGAATCCCCAATTAAAAAGGATTCATCCTCCTCATCAGCAAGTAAGTGAAACTTATTTTTGATGGTAATGGGTTCCAA
Source organism: Bathynomus jamesi (assembly GCA_023014485.1). NCBI lineage: Eukaryota > Metazoa > Arthropoda > Malacostraca > Isopoda > Cirolanidae > Bathynomus > Bathynomus jamesi. The sequence continues at coordinate 112,946 of JAJOZX010008817.1, read as the reverse complement.
ATCCTTATGTTTTGGTTTTGGTTTGGAGGGTCTTTATTTTTGACCAATTTGAATTCTTGGTTCTCCGTTTCTATTTTCCGGAATAGTCACCGTGTTTTCCAAGCGTGCACGCTTTGTTCTAGAAGATGCTTAATCTTACAGTTCAATCTGCTGGTGTGTTTTAGTTTGATCTTGTCCACTGGTTGGATTTCCAGTGCGACGACCCTAGCTTCAAGCTTTTTTACTAATTCCTTTAGCTCTTTAACTTCCTTTTCGTGGTTGTCTCTAAGTTTACAAAACAAACATACACTAAGGGATGTGATATCGCTGATACACCTTCAGGGAAGTCAACGCACCAATGATTAACTTTACATTTAAAGCATTCTGCTTTCAATTTAGTTGGCCCTACCATATTTTCTCTTTTTTTTCTGAATACTCTGAATAAGATAAAGCATTCTAGCAATGAAAACTATCAAAAACGTTCTGACCAGTATATAAAAAAGGGGGGGGGGGGGGTGAATTCATCCCCGCGCGTAGACGCATCCACCTACTTGCAAGTGACGTTCATCCCTTCCAGAAGACTACACCTCTCGCTGCTGCCGCACCGACCAAAGGTCTCCCCAGGCCGGACAATCCCAAACGTGTCGCAGCTACCAACTGACAAACACTCGCGACGCAGGCATCACGGATTTTCCGCCAGGAGCGATAGCGAGATGCAGCCCCTTACTAAGTCTTACTAGTCACTCACAAGCGGCCAGACTCTTAGAATCCAGTGTTCAAGGGATATCCCACCAGACCCAGAGTCTACGCCCGAGACTTTACGCTGGCCTGGCAGCCAGCTGGGCAGTAAAGCTCTTCACCTCAGAGCAGTACAGCCAAGCACCATCAATTGGTCACCAAAGAACAGTCGCAGGGGGCTGGTCAGGCCATTACGCGTTAGGAATGGGCTTAACGGGGCACTAGCCACACTCCATTCATCGCGCCCCTACGCCTGGGACCCCTCCATCCCAGTCTCTCACAACCTACGAGCGTTAAATGGTGTTATTTATAGAGGTTCCAAAGCCTCTCTTCCCACGCATGAGGTAGCAGTAGGGTCCTAATAGTAAAAGAAGAGAAAAATACTTTATACTAAAATAATTTTTTTTTTTTTTTTTTTTGTAGTCAGAGGAGAACATCCTTAATGTAAGCTAAAAGGACAGAGTAGGGATGGGATGGGGTCCTAGTAACCCACGGGACAGGATTGTACAACATACTTTACCCGCCCTCCCGAAAGAGAGAGAGAACCTAAAGGAACTGGCAGCCAATTTCTATAGAATCCCACGACTCGGGACCGGAGGGCTGTCACACCCCAAGTATAAAGTTACAACATCCAGAAGAAATGTCATAACCTTTATACCCCTGCGAGAGAGAGAGAGAGAGAGAGAGAGAGAGAGAGAGAGAGAGAGAGAGAGAGAGAGAGAGAGAGAGAGAGAGCTTTATATACTTTACTGTATTCTTTCATTTCGGTCGTATATATTCATGAAGTGAAAGGCGATAACTCGAATGTATTACACGAGATTTCTCCATGTGTGTTATATGCAACTTAACAGCCCATTGAACTCAAATTATACGAGAAGATTAGAGATCAGTTCTTATCTTTTTATGTTTAAGTCTATTTAAGTTTTAAAATTTGTTGATATAATGTTAATTTCACTTATAAGAAGGTATATAAACGGGGTATGCAAAGAGTTTAATGGTCGGGACAAACCTTAGTGTGGGGAGTGTATATACACAAATTTTATTTTGTGAAAATGTCAGTTTAGATGTATGCATAAATTAAGGGCATCTATTGAAAATTGAAACAAGTTGTTTCACACACACACACACACACACACACACACACAAAATATATAATTCAAATTTAAATTCAAAAGCCATTTTTGGTGTGTGTGTGTGTGTGTGTGTGCAAAATTTTAGCGATCCTCTTTCTACAGAATATACAGTGTTCGTAACACTGTTGGTGACACCGTTTCCCAATAGCCATATTCAGAAAATTCAAGTTACGGGTTTTAGGTTCGATCAATAATCGACATTTTACTCGTAAGGTATCATCGAAATTAATAACAGCTTTGCTCCATTCATCGTCTATATTTTATAATCATTACAAACACAATTCGTAATAAAGGCTATTTTCTTTGAATCTCATTTCTAATTTCAATAAGAATAATAACGTTATTATACTGAAATTGAACGCCCGTAAAGAGGATTCACGCTTAAGTACATGTTTATTAAACTTCTGAAGCAAACCACTTATACACTTCCTGAATACTCGAAGAAAGACTCGAATACACGTAAAAGAAACTATTTCTGTCCATTCGTTCATAGTCACCCTTTGGTATCTGAAGCTTTTTTGTGGTACTTGAACACTCACTCAGCTTCTGAAGCGACTAAAGTGTAAATATAGTAGTAGAAAAGTCTTTCAAAAGCATTAATAAAGCGTTGTTAAAGACAATAAAAGATGAAGTCGAAGTAAGGTGCGACGTTCCAAAGTTTATTGCAGTTCAAATCGAAACCGCATCTTTGATTCTATTTTTGGAGAAATTAAAAAAAAAAAAAAAATTTCCTGAATCTTCTGGTTTTTTTTTTTAAATTAGTCAAATAAATAAGTACAAAATTGTTGTCTATGGATTAGCTTTGTTTTCGCGTGTTGTCACCATATAAACATATTTTATACGAGAGAGAGAGAGAGAGCGCGCGCGCGTTACAAGGAAAAGAAATACTCAAAAGGCCTTGCGGCCCAGACCAAGGAGGTACCAATGCAACGGGTCCAGGGAAAATTTCATACACCCTCAAATAGTGCAAGATTCGGTCCAACCTCCTCTTGAACCGATCCACAGAGGAAAGTCACAACTTCAAAGGTAACCTGTTCCACATTGTCACAGATCTTATACGTAAAGTAATTCACATACACACACACACAACACAAACTAAGACCTAAACCGTTTCAAATCCAACTTCCAACCATGTGCGAGTTGGGTTATCATTTAAACTAAACATGCTTCTAAAATCGACAGTGTTAAACCCGCGTAAGAGCTTGAAAACCTCGATCAGTTGACGCGCAGCCTCCGAATTTCCGAGCAAAAAAGTTCATGGCTCGTAAGTGTCGATTGTAGCCCATATGCCTAACGGAAGGGATTAACTTTGTGGCCCTCACTTGGAGTCACTCCAGCCTCTCATATCTTTCCTGAGTGTGAGCGACCAGAATTGCGCAGCATACTCAGGTGCGCCGAACCATGGAATTGTATAGAGAGAGCACAATCTCCTTGTTCCAAAATTAAAATTGCCTCCTCATATAACCCAACAATTTTCTGAGTTTTTTTTCCACCTCTACACACTGTTCGTAACTTAAGATCGCTGCTAATTAGCACACCCAAGTCCTTTTCCAAATCAGTCGCTCGATATTACTTCCCAACATGAAGTAGTCGACTTGGGATTGGCGTAGCCAATGTGCATCACCTTGCATTTACCCAAGTTAAACGGCATTTGTCATTTTTCAAACCACTCTACTATCCTACCTAGGTCCGCACGCAGTTGCTCGATCGCCTTGGGCACGTCCCAACATTGGTTCCATGCTTCGTGTCATCAGCGAATTTGGCGATCCTACTGACGATGCCACCGTCGATATCATTTATGTAAATAATAATACAGTGGCCCCAAAACGGAACCGTAAGAACCCACTAGTGACCGGCCTAACCCGAACTAACCCCTTTAATTACAACCCTCTGCCGCCTATTCTTCAGGCAGTTTTCAATCACCTACCTACTTCCCCACCGATACCCAGCGCGCGCACTTTGGTTATTAGCCGGCGGGATGTATCTTATCAAAGGCTTTCTGAAAGTCGAGATAAAGTATATCAATCGCCCTTCTCTTATCATACTAACTCAACATGATGTGGAGAAACTCGAGAAAGTTGGTGAGACACGACTCATGTTGGAGTCCCCAAGCAGCTTGTAGGAATCGAAGTGGTCAACGATCCTATCCGCTATTATCACCTCTAATAATTTACCTACAACCGAAGTGAGACTAATGATGGACGATAGTTTCCCTGGACTTTCGTGATCCCTTTCTTAAAGATAGGGGTCACGTTGGCTTCCCTCCTGTCACTAGGCACCTGGCCCGTCTCCAACGATTTGTTGAAGACTGTAGCCAGGGGGGAGCCATGGTCGCGCACCTCCCGCAACACTCTGGGAGAGAAACGGTCTGGCCCAGGAGCCTTAAACGCACTTAGTTTGTCTATTCTATCGGCAACGACTGTCGCGGTACACCAAACACTATCCAGGCCAGCACTTCGTGCCTGACGCCTGGCTCGGGGAGATGCGGGTGTCTCCCTGGTGAACACTCCCGCAAAGTACTCATTCAGCACATTAGCGATGTCCGCGTCGGAGGTCCGCAGAACGCCGCTTCGAGGCCAGTGACGAGGTTGTCTTCGGTCGTAAATAGTAAGTCTAGAACGCTTTCGCCTCGTGTAGGCCCATTGACCCACTGAGTGAGGAAGTTCTCATCAGCAAAGTCAACTAGCCTCCTCCCCTCGGTATCAGCAGTCCTGTCTTCCCACTTTATGCCGCGACAGTTGAAGTCTCCTAAAACTACACAACCCTATCCCCTAGCAGGCTACTGAGTTCGGTGTACAGGGCTGTATCCTCCTCGAGGAGGAGATGCGGAGGTCTGTACACCAAGATTAACCTATAGTTCGTCCCTCCCACGTTCATATCTACGCCAAGCAGCTCCCGTTCCGATCGGAACTGGCAGTCAACTGGACTCAACGTGCCTCATGTATATTAGTACCCCTCCCCCCCCTCCCACGGGTGCGGTCTTTGTTAAACATTCTATACCCGGGAATGTCGAACTCCCCAACGTAGTCCTACGATCAGTATGAATCCAGGACTCGGTGATAGCAACGATATCCTGGTATTCTGATGCTAAGAGCGCTCGTAGCTCGCAAAACTTATTCCTCATCGACGAAGCATTAAAAAGCACTGCACAGAGGGAGCCTTCCCTATTCTGACCGCCCACTAGCACGACCCGTTTCCCGAACAGCCAGGGCTGTCGAGAGTTGAAGAGCTCCTCACCAACGAGAGGGCAACTTCCGCAGGAGCCTGAGCCCCTTCCAACGGGGAAGGAGGGTCACCCACTTGTACATGGACGCACCCTTCAGTTGAAGGTACGTCCGCCACGGGCTCAACATCATCTCTCCCGAGTGGCGGCCCATCATCAATCCCCGGGCTTGACCTCACCATACGGTATAGGTGCCGGTCAAGCAGCGTGCCTAGCACACCTTTACCCTTCCTTGACATTGAGGTGGACACAATCCCTCTGATACAGGTCCCACCTACCCGAAAACGTGTCGAAGGGGTCAACAAACTTCACGCCCAGTGGGACGCACAAGTCTTGCAACGTCTCATTGATGCAACTGACCTTACTGAGAGAG
>JAJOZX010008817.1:70000-105000 GCA_023014485.1 Bathynomus jamesi | reverse complement strand
TGTCATCCGCAAACTTTGAAACTGTACTGACTAGGCTGACATCTAAATCGTTAATATATATATAAGAAAAAGCAAGGGGCCCAATACAGAACCCTGAGGAACGCCACTCGCTACATTAGCCCAACACGACTCCGCTCCATCAACGACCATCCTCTGTTTCCTACCTCGCAACTACTCTTCTAGCCAATTTATTACTATACCCCTGATTCCATGAGCCTTAGTTTTTCAATGAGTCTTTTGTGCGGCACGGTGTCAAACGCTTTTTGAAAATCTAAATACACTACATCAACCGCCCGATGTCTATCGTAAACGTCAACCACGCTTTGGAAAAATTCTAAAAGATTAGTTAAGCAAGATTTGTTTCGCCTTAAACCGTGCTGCGTATTTCTAACTAGTTTATGCAATTCTAAGTGTTCGACTATACGATCCCTAATTATTGATTCCAGTACCTTACCTACAACAGACGTTAAACTGATTGGCCTATAATTTCCCGCCGCACCTTTATCGCCTTTCTTAAAGATAGGTGTTACGTTTGCTAACTTGAAATTATCTGGTACGCACCCTTCAGAAATAGACGCATTAAAAATCTTTGTTAGCGACAAAATAATGCTATCTTTTAATTCTTTTAGTTGTATGGGATATATGGAATCCGCCCCCGGTGATTTAACCGTTTTCATTTTATCAATATAGCGCATTACCTTCCCTTCACTAACCACTATATTATCCAAAATATTACCATTACCAAAAGGTATTATGTCTATGACTGTAGGGATATTCGTTACATCTTCTATAGTAAAACCTGACGTAAAAAATTCGTTTAGCAAGGTAGCCATTTCCTTGTTTTCAGAAACTAGATCTCCGTTTACATTTTTCAATGGACCCAAGACACTTTTTACTGGATTTCTATTATTGACGTATTGAAAGAATCGCTTGGGGTTTTCTTTACCGTCACGAGCTATGGAGATTTCAAATTCGCGCTTGGACTTTTTTATTACACTTTTTGCTTCACGCCTCAGAGATATGTAGTTGTCTCGTAACAACAAATTGTCTTTATCGCACTTATGTTGCCTATAAGCCCTATCTCTACTCTTTATAATGTCTCCCACTCTAGAAGTAAACCACAAGGGCTTGTTGTTTACTTTCGCACGCTTAATTTTGTACGGTACACATTCCTCATTTATAGTCTTAAATACTGTAGGCCTGTTCAAAAATCAACTTTTTCTTATTTTCATAGGTTTCTGTACATTTTCCCATGCTTTTTGACCTGAAAAGGCCGAAAATCACAACTATTTTGACCTAGGATGTTGGGAAGCATTGCCGCATGGAGCTTTAAATTTTCTGCCTTGAAATCGGCCAAAGCGCCAATTCCGGGTCCCTTGAATTATGTTTTGCACTTTAACTTTTTATCTAAACAAGATAGAGCAACAAATTAGGTATCAAATGAAAGAGCATAAAATTAATAAATAATAATAATAATAATAATAATAATAATAATAATAAATAAATAATAATTAATAATAATAATAATAATAATAATTATCTATCATTTTTCAGGAAACAACAGAAACTAATCAGAATCTAGAAAACCATCTACAAGTTACAACTTCACAATGGCATTAAGCAAGGAGCTGAGGGAGCTCCGTGGGCGCACAGTTGATATCTCAGAACCTCCACGTACTGTCCACAGGCAGGTGTCAACTGGGCCATCTACCAGATCTCTCACTGAAACTTTCCTGGTTGGATACCCTTCAGCTTTTATCAGTGGTTCCCAGCTTCCCACCAACAGACAGGCGTTCCAGTATTTCCTTAATCTTCAGAATTTACCGGAAAATGCAGGGAGGCCCATGGTTCAAGACCTTGCATATGAAACAGTTGAATCTATCATCCCATTCTGGCAGATGGCTAGGATCAAGACAATGACCAAGTACAACGCAATGAAGCTCTTCATGAAACTACATGAGAAACATCGTGCTCTGGTGAAAAGCAAAGGAAGAGCAAGTAACCCTGGAGGAAAAAGAGGAGCATTTGTGCTGGAATTAGACAGCCTGTTCGATATAGGAGCTCCAGATGCAATCCAGGAAATACAGAACAACAGACTGTTATCCAGAGAGAAGAAAGATGAGGATATCAGGTTCTACGAAGACCAAAAGACTGAGAGGAAAGGTCATATGTCTGGTCATGACAAGATTTTTGAGACAAGATCCCTGCAGCAAGCAGCGAGGAATGAAAGACTGCAGCATAGACAAGAACAAGGTAAAACTAATTACTTTGAACGTTACAAAAAGTTTTAAGTTTTACTCCATTGCGATATTTAGCATGTACTTAACAATTACTGTCTTAACATGTTGTACTATTTTACAGCTGCAGCAGAACAAGAGGCAGTTGTTCATGTGGATGACATTACCTGGGGTGACTCAAATGACAACGACGCTAACACAGAGGACATGGATTACCATCAGCCTCGTCCTGGATGTTCTCACCATCAAGACACTGTGACTAGTGTGACTTTGACGTTTCCAAGGAAGGTCATGGAATGTGATGTCATCTGCAATACAGCTGATCGTCTTGGTTTATCAGACAATCAAGTTACTGCCATGGTTTCTGCCACCTTGAAAGCTGGAGGGGCTGATCTGGATAACTTCGTCATCTCAACCTCAAAAACACGTCGCAACAGAATGTTGTCCAGGTATAATATCAGCCAGAGTCACATGTCCAAGTTTTGTGAAAACCCCCCACAGTACGCTGCCTTACACTGGGATGGAAAGTTGCTCAAAGATGTCTTGTGCAGTGAACCTGGAAGTACCTCAGAGACTTTAGCTGTGCTAGTGTCTGGTCCACCTTCATACACTGAAGGAAAGTTATTGGGAGTACCTGTCATCGACAATTCCTTCTGGCACAGCTCAGGCTGAGGCTTCAATGGATTTACTGGAGACATGGGAACTTACAGATAATGTTACTGCCCTTGTTTTTGACACTACATCCAGTAACAGTGGAGTTCACAGAGGAGCTGCCAAACTGCTAGAGAAAATGCTGAACAAAAAGGTGTTTTATCTGGCCTGTCGACATCACATCCTGGAAATCCTAGTAGGAGCAGTTTGGGAGAAGCTGTTTGGGAAGGTGAAGGGGCCAGATAATCCCTGGTTTGAGCATCTGAAGGATGTTTGGACGGACTTGTCCAAGGAAAACCCAAAGATGCTGGCTATCAACAGCAAATGGCTGAAGGAAAAGAAGAAGAACAGTGAAGAAATACTCCAAGACATTTTAACAGCAGAAAGGCTTCCAAGAGCCGACTACAGGGAAATGGCTGAACTGACAGTCATTGTTCTTGGAGGAACGCCTCCTCGAGGTATTCACTGGAGTCGACCAGGCGCCATTCATCAGGCCAGATGGATGGCCAGAAACCTGTACTCCATGAAAATGCTGATGTTTGCAGATCAACTTGAGTACGACGAAGAACTGTATCAAAGCTGGAAAGACTCAACACCTTCCTTGCGCTGTTCTACACTCCTGTATGGATGATGTCAATGTCTGCTGCAGATGCTCCCGTGAATGATCTAAGTCTAATCCAGGACATGTTGAAGTACAAGAAAACTGACCCAGAGCTTGCTGATGCAGTACTTAATAAGATGGAAAACCACAAATGGTACCTGACGCAGGAAGTCGTGCCATTTGCCCTGTTCAGCAGTAGATTGAGTGACACATTGAAGCACGACATTGCTGCCCAGTTACATGCCACTGAGAAGCCAGACAGCTTCAGAACAGGAAAGCCTCTATTCCAGAGAGTCACAGCTAAGACCACCCTGGTTGATCTCATTGGCCCAGAATCACATTTCCTGCTGGACACACTGAACATTGGATCCGAGTGGCTTCTGGAACCTGTCACGTCTTGGCCACAGAATGAGGACTACAGAAAAGCGTTGGACTATGTTAAGAATCTGAAAGCGGTGAATGACATTGCTGAACGTGGTGTCAAGATGATGAGCGACTTTGCAAATGTCATAACAACAGATGCCAAGCAAAGGGACTATCTCCTTCAAGCTGTGGAGTTCAACAGACGCCGCTTTGACAGCTTCAAGAAACAAACTCTCAACAACTGACTGTGTAAATGTCATTATGAAATTAATCATCATGTAATGCCTTCACTTCTTGATCGATTAAACTTGACAAAATGTTAATCTCAAATTTGTGTCATGAATAAGGCGCCTTGTCTGCCTTGAGTGTGAGAAAACGAATTTTGTGATATTTCTGAAATCTTTGTATGTACCAATGTGCCATTTCTTGTTCCAAGACTATCATAATTGTATAAGTTAGAAAGAGGATTAAAAACACTTTAATTTGTGCCTATTTGTTGCTCTATCTTGTTTAGATAAAAAGTTATAGTGCAAAACATGATTCAAGGGACCCCGGAACTGGTGCTTTTGGCAGATTTCAAGGCAGAAAACTTAAAGCTCCATGCGGCAATGCTTCTCAACAACCTAGGTCAAAATGGTTGTGATTTTCGGCCTTTTCAGGTCAAAAAGCATGGGAAAAAGTACAGAAACCTATGAAAATAAGAAAAAGTTGATTTTTGAACAGAGCTAAATTGCACCAGCCATCCGCGCTCCGACAATTTGCCCTCTTTGGAAGTCTGACAGGTCTTTCATAACTGCTAATTCATAATTCACTTGAAAGTAACACTCTTCTTCCAAAAAAAGAGCTCTGATTGAAGGTACATTATAGCCCTGTTCAAAAATCAACTTTTTCTTATTTTCATAGGTTTCTGTACTTTTTCCCATGCTTTTTGACCTGAAAAGGCCGAAAATCACAACCATTTTGACATAGGTTGTTGAGAAGCATTGCCGCATGAGCTTTAAGTTTTCTGCCTTGAAATCTGCCAAAAGCACCAGTTCCGGGGTCCCTTGAATCATGTTTTGCACTATAACTTTTTATCTAAACAAGATAGAGCAACAAAATAGGCACCAAATTAAAGTGTTTTTAATCCTCTTTCTAACTTATACAATTATGATAGTCTTGGAACAAGAAATGGCACATTGGTACATACAAACATTTCAGAAATATCACAAAATTCGTTTTCTCACACTCAAGGCAGACAAGGCGCCTTATTCATGACACAAATTTGAGATTAACATTTTGTCACAAGTCTAATCGATCAAGAAGTGAAAGCATTACATGATGATTAATTTCATAATGACATTTACACAGTCAGTTGTTGAGAGTTTGTTTCTTGAAGCTGTCAAAGCGGCGTCTGTTGAACTCCACAGCTTGAAGGAGATAGTCCCTTTGCTTGGCATCTGTTGTTATGACATTTGCAAAGTCGCTCATCATCTTGACACCACGTTCAGCAATGTCATTCACCGCTTTCAGATTCTTAACATAGTCCAACGCTTTTCTGTAGTCCTCATTCTGTGGCCAAGACGTGACAGGTTCCAGAAGCCACTCGGATCCAATGTTCAGTGTGTCCAGCAGGAAATGTGATTCTGGGCCAATGAGATCAACACAGGGTGGTCTTAGCTGTGACACTCTGGAATAGAGGCTTTCCTGTTCTGAAGCTGTCTGGCTTCTCAGTGGCATGTAACTGGGCAGCAATGTCTTGCTTCAATGTGTCACTCAATCTACTGCTGAACAGGGCAAATGGCACGACTTCCTGCGTCAGGTACCATTTGTGGTTTTCCATCTTATTAAGTACTGCATCAGCAAGCTCTGGGTCAGTTTTCTTGTACTTCAACATGTCCTGGATTAGACTTAGATCATTCACGGGAGCATCTGCAGCAGATATTGACATCATCCATACAGGAGTGTAGAACAGCGCAAGGAAGGTGTTGAGTCTTTCCAGCTTTGATACAGTTTCTTCGTCGTACTCAAGTTGATCTGCAAACATCAGCATTTTCATGGAGTACAGGTTTCTGGCCATCCATCTGGCCTGATGAATGGCCTGGTCGACTCCAGTGAATACCTCGAGGAGCGTTCCTCCAAGAACAATGACTGTCAGTTCAGCCATTTCCCTGTAGTCGGCTCTTGGAAGCCTTTCTGCTGTTAGAATGTCTTGGAGTATTTCTTCACTGTTCTTCTTCTTTTCCTTCAGCCATTTGCTGTTGACAGTCAGCATCTTTGGGTTTTCCTTGGACAAGTCCGTCCAAACATCCTTCAGATGCTCAAACCAGGGATTATCTGGCCCCTTCACCTTCCCAAACAGCTTCTCCCAAACTGCTCCTACTAGGATTTCCAGGATGTGATGTCGACAGGCCAGATAAAACACCTTTTTGTTCAGCATTTTCTCTAGCAGTTTGGCAGCTCCTCTGTGAACTCCACTGTTACTGGATGTAGTGTCAAAAACAAGGGCAGTAACATTATCTGTAAGTTCCCATGTCTCCAGTAAATCTATTGAAGCCTCAGCCTGAGCTGTGCCAGAAGAATTGTCGATGACAGGTACTCCCAATAACTTTCCTTCAGTGTATGAAGGTGGACCAGACACTAGCACAGCTAAAGTCTCTGAGGTACTTCCAGGTTCACTGCCCAAGACATCTTTGAGCAACTTTCCATCCCAGTGTAAGGCAGCGTACTGTGGGGGGTTTTCACAAAACTTGGACATGTGACTCTGGCTGATATTATACCTGGACAGCATTCTGTTGCGACGTGTTGTTGAGGTTGAGATGACGAAGTTATCCAGATCAGCCCCTCCAGCTTTCAAGGTGGCAGAAACCATGGCAGTAACTTGATTGTCTGATAAACCAAGACGATCAGCTGTATTGTAGATGACATCACATTCCATGACCTTCCTTGGAAACGTCAAAGTCACACTAGTCACAGTGTCTTGATGGTGAGAACATCCAGGACGAGGCTGATGGTAATCCATGTCCTCTGTGTTAGCGTCGTTGTCATTTGAGTCACCCCAGGTAATGTCATCCACATGAACAACTGCCTCTTGTTCTGCTGCAGCTGTAAAATAGTACAACATGTTAAGACAGTAATTGTTAAGTACATGCTACATATCGCAATGGAGTAAAACTTACAACTTTTTGTAACGTTCAAAGTAATTAGTTTTACCTTGTTCTTGTCTATGCTGCAGTCTTTCATTCCTCGCTGCTTGCTGCAGGGATCTTGTCTCAAAAATCTTGTCATGACCAGACATATGACCTTTCCTCTCAGTCTTTTGGTCTTCGTAGAACCTGATATCCTCATCTTTCTTCTCTCTGGATAACAGTCTGTTGTTCTGTATTTCCTGGATTGCATCTAGAGCTCCTATATCGAACAGGCTGTCTAATTCCAGCACAAATGCTCCTCTTTTTCCTCCAGGGTTACTTGCTCTTCCTTTGCTTTTCACCAGAGCACGATGTTTCATGTAGTTTCATGAGGAGCTTCATTGCGTTGTACTTGGTCATTGTCTTGATCCTAGCCATCTGCCAGAATGGGATGATAGATTCAACTGTTTCATATGCAAGGTCTTGAACCATGGGCCTCCCTGCATTTTCCGGTAAATTCTGAAGATTAAGGAAATACTGGAACGCCTGTCTGTTGGTGGGAAGCTGGGAACCACTGATAAAAGCTGAAGGGTATCCAACCAGGAAAGTTTCAGTGAGAGATCTGGTAGATGGCCCAGTTGACACCTGCCTGTGGACAGTACGTGGAGGTTCTGAGATATCAACTGTGCGCCCACGGAGCTCCCTCAGCTCCTTGCTTAATGCCATTGTGAAGTTGTAACTTGTAGATGGTTTTCTAGATTCTGATTGAGTTTCTGTTGTTTCCTGAAAAATGATAGATAATTATTATTATTATTATTATTATTAATTATCATTTATTTATTATTATTATTATTATTATTATTATTATTATTATTATTTATTAATTTTATGCTCTTTCATTTGATACCTAATTTGTTGTTCTATCTTGTTTAGATCAAAAGTTAAAGTGCAAAACATAATTCAATGGACCCCGGAATTGGCGCTTTGGCCGATTTCAATGCAGAAATTTTAAGCTCCATGCGGCAATGCTTCCCAACATCCTAGGTCAAAATAGTTGTGATTTTCGGCCTTTTCAGGTCAGAAAGCATGGGAAAATGTACAGAAACCTATGAAAATAAGAAAAAGTTGATTTTTGAACAGGCCTAAAATAGTTTCGAACGATTCCCACATTAGTTTTGCGTTGGAGTTCCCCATCACGTTTTCCCAATTGACGTGTGACAATTTATTTCTAAATTTACAAAAGTCTGCGTGCTGGCAGTTAGGAATTTTAGTCGAGTTAGTTGGTTTCGAGTGACTTACTGAGAGGACAAACTCTACCATATTGTGATCGCTATTGCTTAACGGTTCTATTACTTGAAGATCAGTAATTAGCCTATCATCCGTAGTTATTACTAAATCTAAAATACTGTCCAACCTCGTAGGTTCCCCAACCTTTTGAATAAGAAACCTATCCTCGAGAAAATTAACTAAACGATTACCTTCCGCGTCTCCCTGCATTGTATCGTAATTCACGTTGGCCAATTAAAGTCACCCATAACTAAAGCCTGCTCACTACCGATTATATATATATATATATCTGTGTGTGTGTGTATATATAATATATATAGCTACAATATATATATATATATATATATATATATATATATATAATAGATATATATATATATATATATATATACATATATATTTATATATGTGTATATAGATACAGTATATATATGTATGTATGTATGTATGTATATATATATATATATATAGATACAGTATATATATGTATGTGTATATATATATATAATATATTAGATACAGTATATATATGTATGTATGTATGTATGATATATATATAGATACAGTATATATATATATATATATATATATATATAGATACAGTATATACTGTATATATATAATATATATAGATACAGTACATATGTATATATATATATATATTATTATTACTTTAGTTTACTTTCGCGTCTTCAAACGACGGTTCAGGATCGACCTGCGACCCCTCTGCAGCATCCCTCTTCATTTGTGACATTTGATGGATGAGTGTGTTGCTCTTAATTCTCATCCTGCCCTCGTAGCCAGCTACGCTTGGCTGGTCATGGACTTCGCACAAGAACCTATCCAGTTGGTTTTTGAATGTACTGTATTTAAATTGTTGTACTGGAGGGCCTTCATTTCTTTTGGCACCCACGGTCCCACCAGATGGGATAGTACAGAATCTACCTTTTGTTTTATTAGTGTTTTTGTCACTACATTTTTAAAGTTAGTCATATATCCTTCAAGTATTTTTCATATGCATTATTGTGTATCACTCGCGTCTTCTTTCCAAGGAGTAGAGTTTCAATTAAGGTTTATAGCAGTCTTCATCTTTTGTTTCCTCTATCTGAGAAGTCCTTTGTTTGCTTTCTCTGATTGCAATGTCTCGTTTTCTGTGTGGGCTTGTGAGTACTGAGCAATATTCAACTACTGAAAAAAATAAACTCTGCCATACTTTTACCATGATGCTTGCTTTTCTCTTATGGAAACTGCAGATAATTCCTATTTTTCTAGCTTTTGTAATTTTAGCTAGTATATGTATATAATAAAATATATATATATATATATATATATATATATATATACACACACATTCAACTGCAAAGAACACGCAGTATAAATAACGTAAAGAACGACGCTTGTATAGGAGATATTCCGCGCAAGACGAGAGAGAGAAAACGGAACAAATGAAAAAATGAAGTAACCACCTGGGAATCGAACCCGGGATCTTCCGATTGCCGGTCAGACGCGATACCATTACACCATGGACTTCACTCTTCCAAATGCCGTAATTCTTCTACATACTCGCAGAAACCAATGCCCCAAGGGGGCACCTCCCGCATGCCGTAACATTATATACATTCAACTGCAAAGAACACGCAGTATAAATAACGTAAAGAACGACGCTTGTATAGGAGATATTCCGCGCAAGACGAGAGAGAGAGAACGAAACAAATGAAAAAATGAGGTAACCACCCGGGAATCGAACCCGGGATCTTCCGATTGCCGGTCAGATGCGATACCATTACACCATGGGCCTCACTCTTCCAAATGCCGTAATTCTTCTACATACTCGCAGAAACCAATGCCACAAGGGGGCACCTCCCGCATGCCGTAACATTATATACATTCAACTGCAAAGAACACGCAGTATAAATAACGTAAAGAACGACGCTTGTATAGGAGATATTCCGCGCAAGACGAGAGAGAGAGAACGAAACAAATGAAAAAATGAGGTAACCACCCGGGAATCGAACCCGGGATCTTCCGATTGCCGGTCAGATGCGATACCATTACACCATGGCCTCACTCTTCCAAATGCCGTAATTCTTCTACATACTCGCAGAAACCAATGCCCCAAGGGGGCACCTCCCGCATGCCGTAACATTATATACATTCAACTGCAAAGAACACGCAGTATAAATAACGTAAAGAACGACGCTTGTATAGGAGATATTCCGCGCAAGACGAGAGAGAGAGAACGAAACAAATGAAAAAATGAGGTAACCACCCGGGAATCGAACCCGGGATCTTCCGATTGCCGGTCAGATGCGATACCATTACACCATGGGCCTCAATCTTCCAAATGCCGTAATTCTTCTACATACTCGCAGAAACCAATGCCACAAGGGGGCACCTCCCGCATGCCGTAACATTATATACATTCAACTGCAAAGAACACGCAGTATAAATAACGTAAAGAACGACGCTTGTATAGGAGATATTCCGCGCAAGACGAGAGAGAGAGAGAACGAAACAAATGAAAAAATGAGGTAACCACCCGGGAATCGAACCCGGGATCTTCCGATTGCCGGTCAGATGCGATACCATTACACCATGGGCCTCAATCTTCCAAATGCCGTAATTCTTCTACATACTCGCAGAAACCAATGCCCCAAGGGGGCACCTCCCGCATGCCGTAACATTATATACATTCAACTGCAAAGAACACGCAGTATAAATAACGTAAAGAACGACGCTTGTATAGGAGATATTCCGCGCAAGACGAGAGAGAGAGAACGAAACAAATGAAAAAATTAGGTAACCACCCCGGAATCGAACCCGGGATCTTCGTTCTCTCTCTCGTCTTGCGCGGAATATCTCCTATACAAGCGTCGTTCTTTACGTTATTTATACTGCGTGTTCTTTGCAGTTGAATGTATATAATGTTACGGCATGCGGGAGGTGCCCCTTTGGGGCATTGGTTTCTGCGAGTATGTAGAAGAATTACGGCATTTGGAAGAGTGAGGCCCATGGTTATAATGTTATAATGTTTCAGACCAACAAAGACCCTAGGATCCACTCATGGCTGGTCTACCTAACTGTTCGTAATCGTGTATTGTGTATGTCCTCCGTGGTGGCGGAGGGGACCCACAATTTTACGTGGGTTCCGAACCACAAGAACATAAGAAATTTATGTAAAAACTGCCGGTAAATTGGCAACGACCAATTTTTACGAAACTAAATAATTATCAATTTAAAACTAATTAATTATCGATTTAAAACTAAAGATAGAATCTCTGGATCCAGAGGATCAAGTCATAATAGACTACTATCCACAAATGTTACACTCTATATCTATTTATAACGGACATGCAAATATATCAGATCCAAAGAATCCAGTCAATTTCATTACGGTATCCATCAAGTCACGGTCCATATCGATTGCGGACCAAGTCAAAATTTACAACCATATACATTACAATATATACACTTACGAGGAAAAGTGTAGGTGTGGCTGTAAAGACTGTACAGTAATGTAGAAATGTGTGTGCAGTAATGTAGAAATGTGTGTGCAGGTGTAATGGTATAATGGTGTAATGGTATCGCATCTGACCGGCAATCGGAAGATCCCGGGTTCGATTCCCGGGTGGTTACCTAATTTTTTCATTTGTTTCGTTCTCTCTCTCTCGTCTTGCGCGGAATATCTCCTATACAAGCGTCGTTCTTTACGTTATTTATACTGCGTGTTCTTTGCAGTTGAATGTATATAATGTTACGGCATGCGGGAGGTGCCCCCTTGGGGCATTGGTTTCTGCGAGTATGTAGAAGAATTACGGCATTTGGAAGAGTGAGGCCCATGGTGTAATGGTATCGCATCTGACCGGCAATCGGAAGATCCCGGGTTCGATTCCCGGGTGGTTACCTCATTTTTTCATTTGTTTCGTTCTCTCTCTCTCGTCTTGCGCGGAATATCTCCTATACAAGCGTCGTTCTTTACGTTTATATATATATATATATATATATATATATATATATATATATAATATACTGTCCCAACAAAAGTGGCCAACTTTTTCACCTGCCCAACAGAACCACAATTCCAAGTATATCTAAATGAAACAGAAATCGTATTAAACCTAAACCTTTTGTATTGTTCTTAAAAATCAGAGGTAGTTATTTAAGTCGGATGAGTAGTCTTTTTACAAATTCAATTTGAACAATAACTGTAAAAAAATAAAGTGGACAAAGAGGATAATTAGAGACTTAGCTGAACGTTAAAGAAGCTTATAATGAAGAAAATTAAATTTAATAAAACATTAACGCAGCAAGTGTTCAATGTGTCCTCCATTATTATCAATGACCAATTGTAGCCTTGTGCGCCACTGGCGAACTTCTGTAAAAAATGGTGTCTTGAGCGAGCTCATTGACATATTAATTGATTGAGTTACATATTGAGTACTTGGTCTGTAAATTTTGTGAGCTAAACGTCCCCATATGAAGTAGTTAACTGGATTTAAGTCCTTCGATTTCGTGGCCAATCTTCTGACGCGATGAAATCGGCACATTTTTCTCGCAAGTATGTAACGGTGTGCCGGGGCCGATGAGATGGAGCGCCATCCTGCCGAAAAACATAATACTCCCCGTAACTTACAATTTTAGGCAACATCTTACTCAAGAAATAGTTACATTAATGTTTCGAATCAATTTTCACACCTTTATCGACGAAAACAATAGATATTTTTCCTAAAGGAGAAAAACAAACAGAAATCATAACAGCCTGACTGAAGTGATGTCTCCCTGGAAGGAGCCCGCTTTTTTGGAATGTCTTGTTCTTTTCTTACGTTAGTGTACGTGCCATCATTTGGCGTATTTCGAGCCGTTCAATAATGAAACCTTTTCATCCATTTTCATTGGGAGGCGTTTAAAGAACGTTTTTTGGATAGCGAAAGGGAGTTTATTCCGCGTAGGCCCAAGCGCGCTAGTAATCATGGTAGAATCATGGTAGGCCCAAGTGGTGGACTAGGGAAATAGGTGAGTTCATAAACGAGCGTAACAGAGGGTATAGAATTAATAAGCGCAATGGCACGGTAGCTAACTTTAATAGATATATCGAGCTTAGACGTCAGGTTAAAAGATCTGTTAGGAATGCTAAGCGAAATTTTGACTACGTCAATATTCGTAAGCCGATAAAAGATAACATAGACCCTCTAGTGGACGCTAACGGCGCTTTGACTTCCGACGCTCAGGCAATGGCGGGTATTTTTTAACAACTTTTTTGCAACAGTTTATACCGTAGAAGACGTAAATAATGTCCCCGACGTGGCCGATATCGTTCCATTTAGTAGCGGGACTATTTTGAATGAAATAACTGTTTACGAGGGTGAGGTTACGCATTATATCGATAAGTTAAAAGTGAGCAAGGCTCCAAGTCCTGTCGCGCTTTATCCTAGACATTTGAAAGATTTGAAAGACGTTATCGTAGGCCCCTGAACGAAAATTTTTAATAAGTCATTGGAAGCGGGGATTATTCCTGAAGACTTCAAATTAGCTAACGTTACGCCCATTTTTAAAAAAGGCGACCGCATAGTAGCTAGCAATTATAGACCTATTAGCTTAACGTCAAGTGTCGGTAAACTTTTGGAATCCGTAGTTAGGGATCGTATCATCGATCACTTAGAAAGTCGCGATTTGATTAATAGTAGTCAGCATGGGTTTCGACGCCATAAATCTTGTTTAACTAATTTGCTAGAGTTTTATAACGAAATAGTGCGCGAACACGATAGGCATAGAGCGGTTGACGTTATTTATTTAGACTTATAAAGCGTTCGATACAGTTCCACATAGAAGATTAATTGCGAAGGTTAAAGCGCACGGTATACGCGGTCAGGTAGCTAACTGGTTAGAGGAATGGCTTCTTGCCAGGAAACAGAGGGTCGTTGTTAATGATAGGGAATCGGGGTGGCTGGATGTAGGTAGCGGTGTCCCTCAGGTTCAGTGTTAGGGCCATTGCTCTTCGTAATCTACATTAACGACATAAATGTAGGCTTGACCAGTAACGTGTCAAAATTCGCGGACGATACTAAAATAGTCGGTAAAGTTCTTAACATGGACGATAAAAATAGGCTCCAAGACGATGTAAATAGGATTAAGGAGTGGACGGATGAGTGGCAGATGCAATTTAACATAGACAAATGTAAAGTTTTGCATATAGGTTCTCGTAACAACAATTACACGTACACGATGGAAGATAGACAGTTAGCGATCGTTGACGAGGAAGTAGATTTAGGCGTACGCGTATCTAAGGATTTAAAAGTTAGAAACCAGTGACTAGAGTCTTGCGCAAAAGCTAATAGGATGTTAGGCTTCATAGCGCGCAATTTCGAATTTAAATCAAAGAATATGCCGTTCAGTTTTGGTGCCCGTATTTGCGTGAGGATATTGATAGGTTAGAAAGGGTTCAACGACGCGCCACGAAACTAATTCCCTCACTACGCAACAAGTCTTACGAAGATAGGATTAAAGAGTTAGACTTGCACATACTCGAAACTAGAAGATTAAGAGGGGAGCTTATTGAAGTTTTCAAAATCGTTAATAAAATCAATCGATAACATAAATTTTAACATTGTTCATTTTCGATAATAGCAATACTCGTAATAACGGATTTAAATTACGTGGCAGACGTTTCATTACTAACATCGCTAAAAACTTTTTTACGTTTAAAGTAATTGATAAATGGAATAATCTTCCCGCGTCCGTCGTGAACTCTACCATCAATAATATGTTTAAAAACCGTTTAGATAGGCATTTTAAAAATATTAATGTCGTTTAAAATAATAAAACAATTAGCAACAGGAGCTCTGGGGGTAATGGTCGAGGTTTGAGTCTGTTGACGAGTAATGCCAGTTTGTGATATGCCAGCAACAAAATTATATTAAGAAAATAAAAATTAGACTAACACGAACTTAGATGTAGCTCGTAGCGTAAACTAACCCACTTTCTGTTATACTCTTCACACTTTTTTTTTTCTCTTTTCTTATCCTCTCTTTACTTGCATGTCTGTAGTTTGCATGTTATGACAGTGTTTGAGTTAAGACTGTGTTTGCATGGTTTGTAAGCGTTCTTATTTTACTTCTTTTCATCTTTCACCCCTTTCCTATTCTCTTCGACTATTTTTCCGACTTGTCGGCAGTGGCCGGCGGATGATGATGGTAAGTCTTTCTCTCTTTTTTTCTGAATGAATTTTAACCCACTGAATGCTCCGTTTTTCTACTTGCTTAACCCCTTATTCTCTTCTTTTAACCCCCTACTCTCTTCTCTCTCTCGGGCTAACCTTAGAGTCGATCTTAGGGCTTTGTTAGCCTTAGCTTCTGTAGATCTGTAGATAAACCAAATGACAGACACGTCGTTATTTGATCCTCAAACGGCGAAGCAGTCAACATCAACACTGTACACGTTTTACTTTGGACTATTCACATATACTTCACGTGGAAGCGCTTAAATGTTTTTAAACCGAGGTCTTTCTTCGCAATTCGATACACTGAACTCTTTTTTAATACCGGTGCGATTAGCAGTTTTCCTTCCACTCAAACTTGAACGGAGATTATCATCTTGGCTGCAGATAACTTAGATTCAATGCTTAACGGGGTCCTTGCCTGTACGCGGTCTTCCACTTCCCGGCTCTCGTACAGGAGTTCCCGTTTCATAAATTGTTGCAGTAAACGTGACACACTGCGTACAGACCAGTGTTGACCAGGATATTGCTTTAACACTGAGATGTTTCTTTGTGAAGAAATTTGATAATAATTTTGTCTTCCACGGTTAAACATGCCACGGGCCTCACTCAATCAAATGTCTAATTCCTCTACATGCGCGCAGAAACCAATGCCCCAAAGGGGCACCTCCCGCATGCCGTAACATTATATACATTATAACTGCAAACACGCAGTATAATTAACGTAAAGAACGACGCTTTGTTATCATATCTGACCGGCAATCGGAAGATCCCGGGTTCGATTCCCGGGTGGTTACCTCATTTTTCATTTGTTTCGTTCTTTTGCTCTCATCTTGCGCGGAATATTCTCCTATACAAAGCGTCGTTCTTTACGTTAGAGATAGATATATATATATATATATATATATATATATATATATATATATATATATATATTATATTTATTCCTTATTTCTCTTTTACATAAATTAATTGACGCTTAGTGAAATTTTTATACCATGACACAGAGTTATTTTCCCTCTCTGTCTCTTAACCCCACCACAAATTTCATTTAATATTTTACCTAGCGGGCGCGCGCGCGAGCGCACACACACACACACACCCTTTTATCTCCATCATGAAAAACTTTATAGACCCCATAACTCATGGGGAACGAGCCCCTCCCACAAACTATCCGGAGCTGGAAACAAAAATTCGAGCTGTAAATTTGTTTAATTTGGTTGAATCAATTTTTGGGTGAGATAAGGAAATTGCTAGAATTACAAAACACCTTTTGGCAGGTAAGGGCCAGTCCAAACAATTTATCATCGTTTTAAACCTGAATAAGAGAGAAAACAAAGATATGCTATATATATATATATATATATATATATCTTATATATATATACTTTTGTTACTTTTGTTGAGTTTGAACGACGGTTCAGGATCGACCTGTGGTCGACCCCTCTGCAGCATCCCGCCTCATTTGCGGGACTTGGTGAAGGAGGGAATTGCTCTCTGATCATCTTCTGCCCTCGTAGCCAGCCACGCATGGCTGGTCAGGGAATTTGCACAAGAATCTGTCCAGCTGGTTCTTGAAGTAATTCAGGTCGGTGTGCTGGAGATTCCTCACTTCTTTTGTAAGGGCAATGAAAAGCTTTGAGCCCCGTATTCTGAAGGTATTTTCCATCCTCGTTTTCATGGCCCCTTGTCCCACCGCAGCTGGGACCGTACAAAATCTGCCTCTTCTCTCATTCCAGTTTTTCTACTTCAATTCTGAGGTTAGGGACAGAGCCCTCAAGTATTTTCCATATGTATATTATTGTGGACCGCTCGCGCCTTCTTTCAAGAGAGTAGAGTTTCAGGGATTGTAGTCGAGACCAGTAGTCTTCACCTTCCGTTTCCTCTATCTTAGACGTAAAAGTCCTTTGTATAGCTTCAATGCTCGCAATATCTCTTTTTCTGTGTGGGCTTGTGAGTACTGAGCAATACTCAATTATTGGTAGGACTAGATTCTTCCATAATTTAAGTATGATGTTTGCTTTTCTACTGCGGAAGCTCCTCCAGATGATTCCCATTATTTTTCTAACGGTTGTGATTTTGATTTTATAGTGCTCTCTGAATTCTGTATCCGACGACATTATTACTCCAAGATCCCTGACTTGTGGATTTGGTGTTATCTGTTTGGCTTGCGGAATTTTGTACCCTTTTTTCTGTAGCTCTTTGTTACCATATCTTAGAAGTTGGAATTTTTCTTCGTTGAACTTTATATTGTTGTCTTCTGCCCACTGGAATAATGTTTCAATGTCGTTTTGTAATTTTCTGATGTCATCTTCGTTCATATTTCCTTACATATCTTTGTGTCATCTGCGAAGCATGATACAATACTGTCCTTAATATCTGCATCAATATCTGCAATCATTATTATGAACAGCAAGGGAGCTAATACTGTCCCTTGTGGGACAGAGCTCACGACTTCCGAGACTTCCGATTTAACTCCGTTTACCACCACTCTTTGCGTTCTTTGCGTCAAGAAATTAAATATCCACCTTCCTAGCTTTCCAGTAATTCTTGTATCCTTAAGTTTGTGTGCTATGATTTCATGGTGACATTTATCGAAGGCTTTAGCAAAGTCAGTATATATTACATCAATGTTTTGTCCTCGACACAATGTTCCTAATATTTCCTCCTGGTGGTCTAGTAGTTGTGACAGGCATGATCTACCCGCCCTGAAGCCATGTTGATTTCGGTTATATAAATCTTTTTCTTGTAGGTAGTAGGTAGTTTTGCCTCTAATTATGCGTTCAAAACACTTTATAAGGTGTGAGGTGAGAGCCACTGGCCGATAATTGTTGGGCATTGCTCTGTTACCACCTTTAAATAGGGGGGGGGGCAATGTTCGCGTTCTTTAAGGGGAGTGGAATTTGTCCTGTGTCAAGTGATTTCCTCCATAGTAAGTACTGTAGAGCGGTTTTGCAATACTCTTTTTGCATTTCTTCAGAAATGTGGCACTCCATGTGTTTGGCCCTGGCGCTGAATTGTCTCGCATTTGTGATAAGGTTTGTGCCGGGATTTGTTCTTGGTTGATCTGTATCAATGTCGAAAAACTCGTCTGAGTTTTCCACTTCCATCTCGGACTTAGGGGTGCAAAACACAGATTTAAATTGTTCCCTAAGCAATTCACTTATTTCTTTCGGGTCATTTGTGTATTCGGCCTCCCCGTCTATCAACGGTCCAATACTCTCCTTACACTGCATTTTCCTTTTCGCAAACGTGTAGAAGTATTTTGGGTTATTTTTTGTTTTCTGCTACCTTGTTTTCCTCCTCGTTTGTCTTATGTATGAATGTTTGCTTTAGGTTCATTTCTATTTCGCCAAGTTTCCTCTCTAGTTTGAGTGTCTCTGCATCAGTTCTGCATCTGTGGAGATGTTTTACGGTTTGTCTTGGTTGTCTGAATAGAGTCCTAATTTTCCTCTCGAGCTTGCTACGTTTTCTTTCCTGTCTCTCTGGAATATGTTTCAGTATTATAGGTTTAGTTTCCGTCCCTATTATACATAGTGTATATATATATATATATATATATATATATATACACGTACGTTTTATCTTCATTATTTATTTTTTTAGTGTTTTATTTCGATATTTTTTTTTTTATTTACGTTTTCATAACTTAGGTAAAACACACACACACACACACACACATATATATATATATATATATATATATATATATATATGTATGTGTGTGTGTGTGTGTGTGTGTGTGTGTATGCATATATATATATATATATATATTATATATATATATATATATATATATATATATATATATATATATGTAAATTTTTAAAGTATCAAATTAGATTTTTTGTGATTTGTAATCATTTTCATTTAGACATTTATTATAAATATATTTTTATTTCTTTGTGAGTGACTTTAGCAGTAATTGGAGTGACTCTTTAAATTTGAGTAATGTCTTTAATACTTATCAGGATTATACGGAGTGATTCACTCGCTGGTTGTCCCAGCGGATATATTAGCGATACTCTGGGTCAACGAGCCAGTGAATCGCGCTGTATATTACACAATTTTATATATTGTGAACATATTTTATCCTTTAATTATTATTAAAGAAACCCGTGTTAAATCAATCTCTCTCTCTCTCTCTCTCTCTCTCTCTCTCTCTCTCTCTCTCTCTCTCTCTCTCCTCTCTCTCTCTCTCTCTGGATGGTGCTGAGTATCTTCAACAGTCTAACAGTCTTCCCTACCCGTCTTAAAAGAAAAATATTTAGTTTGAAAAAATTATAAAATTATGAAAAATACTTTTTTGCAAAAATCTTATAAAAATACATTTAAATGAAGCATTTAATATAAAAAAACAAAATTATATTATTAAAATAGATTTCGAAGATAAAAAAAAAAATTGTAATAAATATGAAATATTGAACAAAGATAAAGTTCCGAAATTTTATAACTAAATATGATTATGATAAGTTTTACGGCTATGTAATGATTTAGTTTAGCTTCATTAAAAGCAGAATTAAAAATGGTTTATAATCTACTAAACTGGTTTATATATATATATATATATATATATATATATATATAAATTTTTTTTATTTTATATACAAACCGAATTGGGAAAACTCGTATAGAAGCTTAACAGCGTATAGATATATATATATAAATATTGAGAGCACTCTTAACAAAATATTTGTTAGGAAAATAAACATTTATGTTAGCTATTATTGCTATTTTTAAGTACTTTTTTAAGATTTAAAATCATCTTTTTAAGTATTTTTACTGACATTAAGGGAAAAGCGTTTTAATAGCGCCGATTCCTAACGTCTATATTTGAGTATTTTTAAATTTGAAGTATTGCTCTTTATTTCTTCCGGACAATATTCATTTTTATATTTAATAATAATCAGAATAAAAACAAATACGGCTTAGTGCGTGTTACAAATCCTTTTAAATTTCCATATGTTCTCTTTTAGTTTACATAAAACGTTTTACCGTTGGCTAAATTTCATGTCATGTACCAACGGATTGCGTTTTATAGCCTTTTTTTACATGCAAAGTCGCCGTAAATACGGGAAAAAGTCGTAGATTTCTGTCACCGTTTACCCACTGCGCAAAATTTTATACTTTCTTGCTTAAAATCACTAAATATTGCACCCAAAGTCACTTTCGGCAACCCTAGAATTCAACTGTGCGTTTAAACAAGGATATACTGTGTATATATGTATATATATGGTACTTTTTTGAAATAGAACTTTCAGAACCATATTATAGAAACTGTCTATACTAAAGGGTTCTGAATGTTTTTGCCCCAATAAAGTCTTATCACATTATGAATGCCAGCACCTACACTATAATCTTTTACGTAAGACCCACTGGCTATACTCACACTTTGCATTTAAGTGTGGATGTATTTTATTCTTCTCCTATTACGTGTACGATAATAAAATGAATAATGAACTCGTAATTCAAAGAAAACCGACATTTAGTGAATACCGTTTTTAGATGCATTTTTCCCAACCGGTGTAATTATATAAAATTGTAATAATATCATTATATGTATAGGAGAAAACTCGGGTTTTTTTTTTTCACGATTTTAATCTGGTAATTTCAATAAAATACACATATGTAATTACGTGTATGTTAGCAACCGCTTTTGTTTTTTTTGTTTTTTTGTTTGAGATTTGCTAATTGGTATTCTATGACGTTGTTAATTTTTAGCTTCAATTATTTCATCATTAATTACAAAAATTAATTATTGCATTTAATATTATTAATTAATCATGCTGATTATGAGAGATAAAAGATTTGCGGTGTATATATATATATATATACACTCTATTTTTGGCTTAAAATGAACTTCAAATTTAATGATACCAAATGGACGGCTGGTTTATGAGATATTTTGGGCCCGAGGGGGGTTTGCGGATCCGGGTCCCGCATTTAAAAAGAAAAAAAACACTTCTTCCACGTTCACTCAACTTGATTCCTCATTTTACGGGGACGAAGTTAGTGCATGATCAAGATGTATAAAACCCGTGATGAATGAAGTAATCAGACCATGAAACAGTTAAAAGTCCCTTTAATATGCAGTACACACACACACCACACACACACACACACACACACACACACACACACACATATATATATATATATATGGGATGAATTTCACAATAAAACACGTGAAATGAATAAATGCTGCAAACCCAAAAGGAAAGAGAAAAACGATTCCAAGGCCTTTCGTGTATTCAAAGCTACACGAGTGTAGCTTTGAATACACGAAAGGCCTTGGAATCGTTTTTCTCTTTCCTTGTGGGTTTGCAGCTATATATATATATATATATATATATATATATATATATATAAAAAAGGTGGTGTAGTGGTTAGCATTGCTGACTACGAATCCACCGCCCCCGGGTTCAATACCCGGTGACGGCAGTCGGCGCGCAGCAAACCCAGCTGTTCATCTTTCCACACAATGAAACTGGTTGGTAGATAAATGGGTACCCTGGGCAGCCTAGTGGTTAGGATGCTGAGTTGCTGATCGGGAGGTCATGAGAACGAGTCCGGGCAGTAGGACTTTGTAATTTCTGACCACCCGTGGGGGGGTCGTGGTTCGGATTCCAGGTTAAGCTGTAGTTTAAGGTGGAGCAACAAGTTTGACCTTCCTCAGAACAATTCTGAACAATTCTGGCTGAAGCTAAACCAAGGTTAACCAATATATATATATATATATATATATATATTATATATATATATTATATATATATATACACACAGGGTGTCCCATAAGTCGAGTCTCATAGGAAAATTTATTTTAAATTAAATTTACAGAAGTAATACACTAGAACTAAAATAAATGTTTAAATTGATATCTTGTTTTGGGACCTTTTTTATGGAATATGGAAGCGAGTTACACTGGTAAGGAAAAGGCCTCCGCCTTTTCCTCAACAGTGTGACTCACTTCTATATTAGCCATTGCATGTTTTCTATCAAGAAGGTCCCAAAAGAATACATCAATTTGAACATTTGTTTTAGTTTTAAATTTTCCTATGAGACCAGACTCACTGGCCACCCTGTGTGTATGTATATATATATATATATATATATATATATATAATATATATTATATATATATACACACACACACGCTGTTCCAGATTTTTAATTTGCTCCCTCTACTTAATTAACTTTCTAAAGAGCTTCTTTTTTTTATTTTTCAAGATTTTTACCTTTTCAAACATTTTTAAAAACTTTTTAAATCCTTTTTTTTTTTTTAACATTTTTAAATTTCTTTTTAAACATTTTGACCAATTATCACACATTTTGTAAGCGTTTTTAACCTTTTTGAACATTTAAAAAAAAAATTTCTAACCTTTTTTTCTACATGTGTATATCCCGTCCAACTCAATACAGATTCACCTTATAATCACTGTTTAGAAAACCACCAACCTTTAATCTGTACATAATAAAAATATACGAATATAAACAAAAAGGTGGTGTTGGTTGATGTTCATAGTGTGAATATTTAATGAACTTCAACGCGTGTATAATTTATTTATGCTTAAATATAATGTTTGAAATTTACGAATTCCGATGTGATGTACAATAATGCGTTTCAACTTTTCTTTTATTGTCAACAATTTTACAGTCGCTCTTTCAAAACACACACACACACACACATATATATATACTGTGTGTATATATGCTGTAGAGGTGTTGTCAAATTATGTTTCATAAATTAGTATGCATATTCAGGACGTCAAAGTGAACAAAAAAGTTCCTATGAACGTAAATCCGCAATCACTTCGTTTCCAAGATACATTGCTTTTTTGCCGAGGACGATGCTATTCTCTGTACACTAGGGTGTGTTTATGGTATATGGTGAAAAATGCGAAATGAAAATGCAAGGGAGCGGAACCCTTTATTTTGTGAGGATACATGAGAAAACAGAACAGGCAAAATTTCTTTGTAATCCAACAACATTTAGAGGTTGCCCACAGCTGATAGGTATTTTCAATTTATAGGGCAATGGAAATTTTAATTCTCAGTTTAAATGATGAATTGCATCTCCAATATATATCTCCAATAAGTATTCAGAACAAATATATCGTGTGAGTATATTCACTAAATTCATAATTAACGATTAAAGTACATGACACCTCGAGTGTTGGCGTTCATTTTTTCATCAAAGTGGCTTTGGAGGCTGTCGGCAAGACTTTACGATGTTCTTCGACGATTTGAATCATGAACTGCATCTGCTCTTCGTTCCGAGTCCTTCCAGCCTTCGTGAATTCTTGAATCAATGCTATGCCTCGCTCTGCTGCATCATTCACTACATTTAAGGAATCCACCCTGATCTTTGCTAAACCAAAGCTGGTGTTGTTTTCCCAGTTTGATGGATCCTCTTGCAGGAAATCGACCGGAAGATCTAGAAGGGTGAACAGATTGTACGTATTGGAAGAGCAAAAGTCTGCCAGGGTCTTTCCTTTTGGATCTGGAATCCAGACTCGTCGGGGGGAGCTTCTGACCCTTCAACGGAATTCATATTCTCTACCATTTTCCGCTTCTCATCATCATCGACTGCAGGATCGAATAGTGCAAGGCCCACGTTTACCTCATTGAGGTACCAGAGATGCCGATTAAAACTCTTGTACCCAGCGGCGTTGGTGTTTTGCAACTTTTGAAGGAGGGCTAAGTCGCTTCGTGGAGCGCTTGCTGCTTCTCTTGCTGAAAACCACGGAAGGACGTAATCTTGAGCAACGAAGAGACAGAAGTCCCGCAACCCAGAAATCAGGCGGTCACTGCTACTTGCTCCACGAGATGTTGAAGGACATTGGTTCATGTGCATCGTGAACTGGTATCTGAACATCCAAATCTTGAAAAAGTAAATTCCACTCGCCATCCACCGTGCTCGGTGCAAAGCCCCTGGAGCCATGAACACAGGACTCCGACGTCCGTGAGGTACTCCTCCCAAGAAAATGACTACAAGTTCAAGAAGCTCTTTGTAGTCATCTCTGGGATGCTTCACTTTCAGAAGGTCATTTGCTTCATGAATCATCTTCTCGGCCCAGGGACTGATCACTGCAGCCGTGTCCTCTTCGTCCGCGGCAGTGGAGTATTCATTCAATTTCAGTTGCGGCCAAACATTACGGAAGCTCTGGAAAATCGTAATCTCAGGTCCTTTGGAAAGGTCTCCAACAAGGAAAGAAAATACTGCTTCAAGCAGCAGTTCCAGCACGTGATGTCGACACGCAAAGTAAATCATTTCACGCCCAAGAGCCTGCTCTACTCACACACACACTCCTCCATGGATGCCGGTGTTGGTGGCTGTCGTGTCAAAGCAAAGAGCTTTGATCTTCTGGCCAAGATCCCAGTTTTCGATGGTTTCGATGATGACGATTGCTGTCCTTTCTGCCTTGGAGTCTGGGAGTTTGGGGATGGCTAGAATCTTGCTCATCCCATCCCCGGTAACTAAGATGGCTAAACGGTCGATTTTGTCTCTTCCCATTAAGTCTGCCATAAGTTTTCCATCCCAGTGAAGAACAAGAGGGCATTCAGGCTTGTAGGAAGCTCTC
This sequence comes from Bathynomus jamesi, assembly GCA_023014485.1. Lineage (NCBI taxonomy): Eukaryota > Metazoa > Arthropoda > Malacostraca > Isopoda > Cirolanidae > Bathynomus > Bathynomus jamesi. The sequence continues at coordinate 79,960 of JAJOZX010008817.1, read as the reverse complement.
ACCTTTGCTTCGTGGGCTGATCTGTACCTGGATCTGCTGGCCCGAATAACACTTGGACTGAGGCACATCTCACTTATGTCCTGACCCATTTGCATGCCAAAGGGGATGAGAACACGAGCAGCTGCCCTGTCGCTCATCAGCGTGCGGTCCAATGCCGCAGCGACCTCCGAACTGATTGCCGTCGTCCCACGGCGATGTTTTGGAGCCGACGATGTAACTGGCTTTCTTTCGGGACTTGTTTCCTCACTTGATGACGCTGACGATGAGGTTTCCATAACAACGGTAGTAGAGATTTCTTCCATTTCCTGCACATGCCTGTCTTTCCGCTTCAATTCCTGAGCAGTTCTTTCTTGGGCCCTTACGACTTTTTTGGCAATCTTCTTGTCGACATTTCCAATCCTTCCTCTCCGACCCTCCTCCCTTTGAGCAAGCAGGAAGTCCTTGTCCTCCTGAATTTTGATAAGATTTAGGGCATTTTGGTGACCAATGTCGAAAAGGTTGTTCAAGCTTGACCTGAACGCAGCCTGGTTGTCCAAATTGGTCTTCGTTTTCCGCGAAATTCTCTTCTTCAAACCCTGCCATTCGTCATGCAATTTCCGGACGTGCTTCTTGACGTCGTGCGGATGTTTCGTCGGTAAACCTTCTGTCACCCAGATTTCAATGATGGCTTGTGATGTCGAGGACACACTCTCAGCTAAGGATTTCTTCTCTTCATTGTGGAGATGGAAAAGGTACTTCAATACATCACCTCTTGAAGGTAATTGCTGACCGGCAATAGTAGGACTTGATGACCCCACAAGCCAGATTGATTTCTTCGATCTTGTACATGCCGCCATCGTTCACCAGTTATCTGTGAATAAGACAAAACAGTGAAATTGGTAAGTTAATTTAACCCATTCATGATAAAGTACCTCAGGAAAATGTGTAGAAATAAGCCATCCTCTTTGTAACCGTAATCTGTGTTCAAACAATGATTGGCTGATAACCCATGAACACAATATGTATTAAAATTATAATAATTTTGCGAAATCATGCATACATAACCATTTACAGTATATCCAATCCATATATAAATTTAAAATAATCTACGGTACACTACACTATTTCACTCAGACGATGCGAAAAAAGATGATTGCAATACGCTGAAGCAGAGAGCGTCCAAAATTTTATACGCATAAAAATTAAACCTTATAACTATTTTTGGAAACAAAAATATTGCCGGTAAAACAAGTCATTATACTTACAAACAATTCATAATACCATCCATTACAGTGCTAAGTAAAAAAAACGTTTGAAATATATGAATTATTTAAATAACACTTACCGTTATGAGAACTGTGATGCTTCTTGGCCACCATTACGTAAATGCATGAAAGACGTGAGTAATTAAGAGAAAACGATTTAGAATTAAAGAAAATTCATTTGTTGGTATACTGAAGTAAAGAAATATGGATTATCAGAACGCAATTGACAAATGCAATTTCTAATTTTGGGGACGCTGTGTATCAATTGGTTAATAAACACTAGAAGTGACTTAAAAAGGGCGCATAAATAAATGAGCATATGGGTAAAACTTTGGGGTCTTTGGGCAACCTCTAAATATTTGATGATTTTCCAAAACAATCATGTGCTTTATTTGCTCCCGGAACCTCATCATTTGCGGGGTTCCGTGACCCGAAATTCACACTTTCAGTTTTTAAAAGCACCCTACTGTACACCTATTGTATGCTTTCTAGATATATCAGAGAAGAATTAAAATTATTATTATTATTATTATTATTATTATTATTATTATTATTATTATCATCATCTTTAGTACCACGACAGGATTTTTATCTCAATTATAACAAGCACGAGTCACTTCATTTCTGACGTATTACATACGAGAAAAGATAGAAACAATACTCTTCATAACTTAATAAAAATAATAATAATAATAATAAATAATAATAGAGAGAAATTTAGAGAGAGAATTTATGATTTCCTGGAGACACGGGAAAGATTCAACGAAAATCAGCATGGATTCCGATCAGGTAGATCATGCCTATCACAACTAATAGAGCACTACAACAATATCCTAGATACATTAAAAGGCAATGACAACTACGATGTTATATACACAGATTTTGCTAAAGCTTTCGATAAATGTGACCATGGTATAATAGGACATAAAATTAAAGACATGGGAATAACAGGCAAAGTGGGAAAATGGTTCTACAACTTCCTTAGTGATCGTCTGCAGGTCGTCAAAATTCAAGGTATATCATCATCAGAATCGGAAGTACGCAGCTCAGTACCACAAGGGACAGTACTGGCCCCACTCCTGTTCATTATCATGCTAAAAGACATAGACAGCGGAGTAAACAGCAATAGTATAGTAACATCCTTTGCAGACGATACAAAGATCAGCAGAAAAATCAGCGATGTACATGACGTGGAGGCCTTGCAGATGGACACGAACAAAATATACAAATGGTCAGAAGACAACAACATGTCATTCAACGCCGAGAAATTTCAGCTCTTGAGATATGGTAGAGAAGAACTACTTAAACAGACTGCATATTATGCTCCAGATAGACAGGAAATTCAGAGAAGCATGAAAGCGATTGATCTCGGGATAATAATGACAGATGATGCGAAATTCGAAACACAAAATCAGATAGCGATAAATAAAGCAAAAAGAGTCGCCGGACAGGTTCTAAGAACGTTCAAGAGAAGGGACAGGACAGTAATGATTCCCCTGCTAAAAACACTGATTATACCAAAACTTGAATACTGCTTAGTTTTGACGTCCCCATATAAAAGGAAGAAACTAATAAACTAGAAGAAACGCAAAGGCATTTCACAGCCAAGATTGATGGCTGCAAAGAACTCAACTACTGGGAAAGACTACGTAAACTAAATCTGTACTCACTGGAAAGAAGAAGAAGAGAGGTACATCATAATCTACATATGGAAAATGATCGAAAAACTGGTACCAAACCTAAAACTAAACCCAATTACCATTCAAACAACACTGGAAAATTGGAAAGGCAGAATGTGTAGTGTTCCCAAATTAAAGGCACGACAAGGGACCTCCTCAACCCTGAAGGAAAATAGCTTGGTTGTCAGGGGGCCAAGACTTTTCAACCAGCTTCCTAAGGACCTCAGAAACGTAACGGGGGTCAAAGTTGAAGTCTTCAAGAAAAGACTGGATGCCTGGCTCAGGACAGTACCAGATGAGCCGGGCGTGCCTAGCTATGTACGGTGGAGAGGGCAAGAAAGCAACTCGCTCCTCCACCAGGCCAGACCTAGAGGCGGGGCCACCAGCTTGACCTCCGTGTGAAGAGAGACCAACGCACGAAACAACATAAGGTTCATAAGGTAAGGTAATAATTTATTGTTCTATAGTGATCACCTTTTATTTATTTTACTTTCTTCTTTATTTACTCTACTATCGGCTCTTTATTTCATTTATCGTTTGCTTTCTCTACACTCTTTTTCGCCGTACCGTATAAAGATTCTGGTAGCCACGTCGAGACTCTGAAAGTCGTTACAAAACAAAGGGGGAGTTTATTAACACTCTTTTAACACTTTTTATTATTTATTTAACTCCGAAAATGGTTTAAGTAATTTAGGGGGGTGCGTAACGCGTTGCCTAGAAGACTCCCTTGTAGGTAGTCCGCTCTCTGTCGGCCTCTGTCCAGGATTGCCATCTCTTCCCATTTTAAACAATTTCAAACAATTTCACAATTATTAGTAAATGATTTATATTAAACATTATAATCTTAAACAAAAATTAATATTCTTAACTGGGCATTACTACAGTTCTCTGATACATCTAGAAAGCATATAATAGGTGTACAGAGAATAGCATTGTCTTCGGCAGAAAAGCAATGTATCTCGGAAACGAAGCGATTGCGGATTTATGTTCATAGGAACTTTTTTTGTTCGTTTTGACGTCCTAAATATGTATACTAATTTATGAAACATAATTTGATAACACCCTGTGTGCATATATTATTCCTCTTATTTGGAGTCTGAACTCTGTTACATCAAAGAGCCTTTTAAAAAGCTAGAAGGGTCTGGTTATCCCGTTTAATTAACGTGAAGTCACTTCAGGATGTTTTTACCTCTCGACTTAATTTGGTTTCACGAGTGCCATGTTCCACTCGCCGCCTGTTGCAGAAAAATCAACTATATATTTGTTCTTCCAGCTCTGAAGTTTATCGAATCCCCCTATGTAGGGATTTTTGTAAGAGTTACATTGGTGAAAACACCGATTTCAAAAGACATCTATATCAATATAAATACAGTCTGAGTACGGCTGATGATAACTCGGCCCAACACAAGCATCGCCTAGACAAGGACCATAATATAGACATTACAGTACTCAATTGCTTTTAAATATTAGTAATAATAATAAAAGAAAACCTACCGAATCTTTCATTATTATAAAAATTACTAATAATTTCAATATAAAAAATGGGACATTGCAGCTGGACTTAAAGATCAATTTTTGTTCGTCAAAATCGCCATTTTTCAAACTATTTTACGATGGTTTGAAGTGCGTGAGGTATAAATGTTTTTAAAATATAAGTCTTTTATCTTCACTTTTACATTTAGTTTCCCTTATCGCCCGAACGAAGAATGTAGTCTCCTTCGAAAAGCTTCATGGTTTTCAATATTTTTAGCTCTTTAAACTTTGGGAATTTTAATTATTGTATTGTTTAACACGTTTATATATATATATATATATATATATATATATTATATAATATATATATATATATATATATATATATATATGCACCCCACACAAGCAAGCAAAATTATTATGGATTTGACCGCTCATTTAATTAGGAAACCTCAAAGCATTGTTGCTTCCAGTGGTGATTGAACCACGTACGGAAACCTAGTTAATATATTGACCCTCTCTGTACTTGACAATGCTGCTGGGAGTTGTTCGTACCCTGAATGGGTGTATGGGTAGAGCATTATTTTGTATAAAAAACCTTGAAAACTGTAAATTAATCCATTAACACACAATGGCCAAAACGCCCATGAATATATATATATATAATATATATATATATATATATATATATATATATATATATATATATATATGTCAATTTAGGCCAAGCTATAGTTAATTTCAGTTTCAGACAATATTTACCAAATTCTTCCAAATTATTTTTTACGAAGCATATTCCAGTATTACCTTTATCTGATATTTTGAAGATTCTTTATTATATATATATATATATATATATATATATATATTATATATATATATATATAATATATATACACACACACTGTAGTCTTCCTGTATCTTATGTTGAAGGTATATTTTACTTTGTTTCACCTTCTATCTCGTTTCAGAAATAAAATTTAGTAAAATTCAACTCAGTCAATAAAAACAATGCGTTATATATATATATTATATATATAATACGAGTTTGCTGTATAGCTAAAGTGCAACTGGAATTATGTAATTTTCTCGCCTGTTAAAAAAAAGAAACAAGAAAAAATAGGTAACAAAAAAAAACAAAAAGCAACCCCCACCCCTCCAAAAAAACGGGTGAATCAACCTGACGAGCAACACAGCCAAGGTCAAGCCTTCAAACACTTCAAAAACCTGTTTTTAACCTCCCAAACCAACTGTATACAAGATCCAAGCAATACCGAGTTTTTAATTGGTTTTTAGGTTTTTGTTGTGGTGTGAATTTTTAAAGTTCCTTTAAAGCGCTTATTAATGGTCTTTGTCGACTGGTTATAAGGTTTTTCTTTCCGTTTTGCCTTTCTTTTAATATTACTGTATTTGCATGACGATTGTAACGGTTTTTCTACTGAATTATTTTTTTATTTTTTTTTTATTATTCAAAGAATAAATATTTTTCCATTTTGGATTACGGAATTCTTACTTATTTTGTTTCACAGTTTAGATGTTAACTATGAAAATATGATGGCTTTTTTTTTTAATAAAAATAAAATTATAAAAGTGGTGTGTGTGTGTGTGTGTGTGTGTGAGGAAAGGAAAAAACGCGAGACTGAGTCTTGCTTTTTTTCATGGCCACTTACAATTGTAGATGAAGATCGCGATACGATTTGCTCTTCCGATAAATAACCTTTTCCTTCATAATTCGGTTTAATTTACCTTAATAATCGATTAACTCGCCAACGGACATTGCTTATATATATATATATATATATATATTATATATATATATTCAAGACACACATTGTAAAAGCTTCATTGTTTTAGGAAACACTGCTCCGCCCATACACCCATTCAGGGCACGAGCAGCTCGGAGCATTATTGCCAAATACATAAAGGTTCAATGTACTAATGAGGCTTGAATGCGTAGTTTATCAGAACTGCAAGCAACAATGCTTTGTATTATCATAATCCCACGAACAGTTAAGTTCGTGTATTTCTGTACTTGTCGTATATATATATATATATATATATATATAATATATATATATATACCGGGTGATCCATTTAAAACCGTACCCAAATTACAAACATTTTTTTAATTTGGATACGGTTTTAAATGGATCACCCTGTATATATATATATACATATAATCTTTCTGTACATTAAACTTTCTTTAATATTGTACAGTATGATCTAAAAATACCTCTTAATAAATTCTCATATTATTACTGTTGTATTTCATTTGTTGAGTATATTTGCATTTTGAGCAAAAGTGTTATTATTATTATTATTATTATTATTATTATTTTATTATTAAACTAATAATAAAGACACGGTCTTCAAAGAAATAAGAAACCCACACTAGAAAATAATTTATTTGAACCCAATGTTTCGAGCTCCGCTTGAGGACCTTTTCATTCTGGGTTTCAATCACGGTAATTGCTTTCCCCCGGTCTTATTTTCGCCTGTCCACGCATTCGTTTCAAGAGCAAAATGCACTTTTAATTCGGATGTCTCCTCTTTTTCCTTTCCGTCCCGTCTTCCTTCGTCGTTTGTAGAGCTTTAAAGGACGTTCTAAACGGAACACAGAGTGTCGTCAGGCAATTTCCTTTACGTCATAGACGCGTCGAAGAGACGTCTTTCCTCGAATGACGCTCTTTCGTTGAGCGTGAAAGAGAATAAATTATTTGCTATTTTCTCTCTCTCTCTCTCTCTCTCTCTCTCTCTCTCTCTCTCTATAGATAGATAGATAGATAGATAGATAGATAGATAGATGTATTCAGTGGACACTGTATTATCAAGTATATTTCCACATAATGAATTCCGTGTGTTCAGAATATTTCAATATAAGATATTCGCTTCTAAATGCTGAGATAATGTTGGTTCGCGAAGGTATAAGCGAAATAGATAAAGGACTCGCATTTATTTCAGCTGTTTCTACATGCAGTTTGAAGTTATTTAAGGTACGAAGCGCAAGCTAACAGACAGTTACAAAGTGCCTCGCTCCGGTGCAGAAAGTGTTTATTGCCGAGAAGGCTTTACTTTAAGCCTCTTGGATGGTTCCCTCTGGATTAAACACTTCTTTGAATTCCTGCTTCCAATTATGGCCATTTTCCTTCTCTTCGACAGACACTCTTTCAACCCCCCCCCCCCTCCTCCTCTCTCTCTCTCTCTCTCTCTCTCTCTCTCTCTCTCTCTCTCTCTCTCTCTCGTTCGTTCGTGGGTCACGTGTCGATTTAATTGCTTTGCTTTGTTTACCGTGTTCGTTGTAACTGTTGGTTATGTCATTTTATTGGTTTACCACAAAAGTTAACAAAGGAAGAATATATTTGGTTTGGGTACCACAGTCGTACAAATTTTATGACGCACATAATAATTTATACTTTAGGCGAACCATAACAAAGGTGTATATATATATAGGCCCATATATATATATATATATATAATTATATATATGGGATGAATTTCACAATTAAACACATGAAATGAATAAATGATACAAACCCACAAGGAAAAAGAAAAATGATTCCAAGGCCTTGCGTGTATTCAGAAGTACATTCCCTGACGAGGTGTACTTCTGAATACACGAAAGGCCTTGGAATAATTTTCTTTATCTTTGTGGGTTTGTATCATATGTATGTATATATATAAATAACTTGTTTTAATTGTTTCTTGTTTTAAATTAATTCTCGACTACCTTTTGAGTGGCTCCATATTGCTTTCCTCAGATATTCTGCATGAAACTCTGTAAGTCTGTACCTGAAGACTATACTTTCCTCCTTATTGCTCAAACTGTAAATGCAATTAATATGAACTCGTCCGAAGTCTTTCGTAATAGTTATTAAACGCTTGCGTCTCTCTTTGTGATCTCTGAATTCGAGCAATACACTTTCAAAGTCTCCATTTCGGAGGTGATTACCTCGTTAACCTCGTTCAGGTTCCGTGCGTTGGTCTCTATACACGAAGGTCAAGCTGGTGGCCACGCCTCTAGGTCTAGTTTGGTGGAGGAGCGAGTTGCTCTCTTGCGCTCTCCACCGTACATAGCCAGGTACACCGGCCCATCTGGTGCCGTCCTTAGCCAGGCATCTAGTCTTCTCTTGAAGACTTCAACTTTGACCCTGTAACGTTTCTGAGGTCCCTTGGAAGCTGGTTAAAAAGCCTTGGCCCCCTGACAACCAAGCTATTTTCCTTCAGTGTTGAGGAGATCCCTTGTCGGGCTTTAATTTGGAAACACTACACATTCTGCCTTTCCTATTTTCCAGCGTTCTTTGGATGGTAATTGAACTTAGTTTGAGGTTTAGTACCAGTTTTTCGATCATTTTCCAAATGTAGATTATGGTGTACCTCTGTCTTCTTTCCAGGGAGTACATATTTAGTTTACGTAGTCTTTCCCAGTTTGAGTTCTTTGCAGCCACCAATCTTGGCTGTGAAATGTCTCTGCGTTCCTTCTAGTTCATTAATTTCTTTCTTTTTATATGGGGACGTCAAAACTGAGCAGTATTCAAGGTTTGGTATGATCAATGTTTTCAGCAGGGGAATCATTACTGTCTTGTCCCTCCTTTTGAGCGTTCTTAGTACCTGTCCCGCGACTCCTTTTTGCTTTGTTTATTGCTATCTGATTTTGTGTCTCAAATTTGGCATCATCGGTTATTACCCCCAAGTCGACCGCTTTCGTGCTTCTCTGAATTTTCTGTCTATCTGGAGCATGATATGTATAGTCTGTTTAAGTTCCACATTTCTACCATATCTCAAGAGCTGAAATTTCTCGGTGTTAAAAGTCATATTGTTGTCTTCTGACCATTTGTATATTTTGTTCGTGTCCCTCTGCAAGGCCTCCACTTCACTTGCATCGCTGATTTTCCTGCTGATCTTTGCATAGTCCACAAGGGATGTTACTATACTGTTGCTGTTTACTCCGCTGTCTATGTCTTTAGCATGATAATGAACAGGAGTGGGCCAATACTGTAATTTGTGATAGTAAGCTGCGTACTTCTAATTCTGATGATGATATATCTTGAATTGTGACCACCTGTAGACGTTCTCTGAGGAAGTTGTAGATCCATTTTCCCACTTTGCCTGTTATTCCCATATATTTCATTTATGTGCTATTATACCATGATCGCATTTGTCGAAAGCTTTAGCAAAATCCGTGTATATGACATCGTAGTTGTCATTGCCTTCCAGTTCATCTAGGATATTGTGTTGTGCTCTGTTGTGATAGGCATGATCTTCCTGATCGGAATCCGTGCTGATTTTCGTTGAATCTTTTCAGTGTTTCCAAGAAATCATAGATTTTCTCTCTGACTATTCTTTCAAATATTTTGGTGAGGTGGGACGTCAAGGAGACTGGTCTATAGTTCTTTGCTTGAGATCTATCCCCTCCTTTATATATAGGGACAATGTTCGCTCTTTCAAGATGCTTGGTATTTCCCCAGTGTCTAGGGATCTTCTCCATATCCAGTATAAGGGTGTAGCTATTTCATTTTTACAGTTTTAAATCAGTAGTGCGTTCCATTTGTCCAGACCTGCAGCTA
>JAJOZX010008817.1:35000-67500 GCA_023014485.1 Bathynomus jamesi | reverse complement strand
CTCTATCTCCGTAACCATTAAGAATTAGACACATGTTCATATGAACTTTTTTCCTCACAATGACCGATACTATCACCTCCCGAAGTATTGACCTTTTCTCCTGAAACATCCTGTATACAGTAATGTGCAAAAGTTAGAGCCCGCCCACAACTTTATCATCCCAAAGGCGATATCAATTGAGTAAAGTAATTTTACCCATTCTAATTGACTTTTTGTTTAAATAAGACCGAAAATATGTAGACCCTTGACAGGAACGTCTATACAAATACAGCAGACTATAATTATTCTGGCTTAACTTATCTCAGTCCAATTTTTAGGAAAGTTTACGCGAACTTTCTATCGTGTTTAATGATGTTGAGTACATGTTCATTTTTTTAACATGTTTTTTAACATGTCTTTTTTAAACAAATCTATCAATATCCTTTGAGGGAAGTATAAAATCAAATTATTAAATGTTGATAAAAGCCAATATTTTATTCTAGAAAATTATTAGGTCCAATTTTCTTCCTTATGAACTCCAGTAGTGCGTTTTTCGACCTCGAATTAGGACATATGCTTCCGAACGCTGTTGTTTCGCGTGAGGTAAAGCATACTATAAGGCCGATCGCGCACAGGATCGTCTCGCGACTCACGAGTGACGACTGAAGTCGCGTGTGATTTTACATTAACAGAATGGGGGCCCGGCACATTGCAGCGACCGCGACGTGATTCCCAGAATCGCAGTAATGCGGGGCTCCCATTTCTGTCAATGTCAAATCACACGCGACTCGAGTCGTCACGACCCAAGTCGTTAGTCGTGAGTCGTGAGACGATCCTGCGTGCAGCCGGCCTAATAGTATTAACAATGAGAAATTAGTCTGACTAAAATCGAATTATAAACGGATGAAAGGAAAATTTAAAATTTATAATTTAAAATATTTGTTTATAATTTTAATATTTTGGGATTTCAATATTTTAACTTTAAATTTTTAACTATTTTAACTATGTTTTAACTATTTAACTATTAACTTTAACTATTTATTTTATTCTCCCTTTCTCGTTTATAGTTTAAATTTAGTTAGGAAGGAATATACACGTATATTAGAGGGGTTGACGGATGGGGGGGGGGGGGGGGGGGCAATCCTGAACCGTCGTTCAAACTCGCATAAAGTATACATTATAGTGAAGCCTCATTCCTCTGGAATCCTTTTTAATGATTTTAATAAATTTAAAATCTAGTTTAAACGTTTAATTGTAATTTTTTATATTTGCATTTAGATCCATGAAGATGGAATCGGCAAATTCCGAAACGTCGCCCACATTATAGATAACTCGTATCCATTGGGATTGTTCAGTGCTTATTCTTATGTACGAGTATAATATTCGTGTCTTTGTATGGTATTGGTGTAGTGCCTTCAATGGTGACCTTGTATTTGTCATGTCAGTAGTGATAATTTAAGATTAATACATGTTTTAACTATTAATAATACTTATTTATTTATTTATTATTATTAAATAATAACCACTAGCTGTTTATTTTTAATAAGAGCCCAGTAAAGCCTAAAGCTTAAGGGCCAAATAAAATAAATAGTCGAGCTTCACAATTATTCATGTCATTGTAAATTGAAAAGAATGTATTTATTTTATTATTATTAATAAAGGTTATTTTATTATTCAAATAAAAAATTAGTCTGTACAAAAGTCTGTACAAAATCCTCTCTCCTGCGTTCCTCTCTAGAATCAGAATACGATTTCCACTCAATGAATCTGTATCCGACATCATATATATATATATATATATATATATATATATATATATATATATATATATATATATATGAACTAAAAAAAGTTAAAATAAATATACTGTCGTAATTCGGAAACATAATTAATTTAAATTAGTTTGTCCTTTGAAAATGTCTCAAATAACGTACTGAAAACGATATGATTAAATTCTCTTGATAAAAGTAAATTTTTAACATTTTTCTCATTAATTTTATATATATATATATATATATATATATATATATATATACGGCAGCCGGCGCGCAGCAAAACCCAGCTGTTCATCCTTCCACACAAAGAAAGTTGTTGGTAGATAAATGGGTACCCTGGGTGGCCTGGTGGTTAAGACGCTGGGCTGTTGGTGGGGTGTGGTTCGGATTCCACGTTAAACTGTATGTCTAAGGTGGTGTGAAAAGCTTGAACTTCGTCATAATGAACAATTCGGGCAGAAGCTAACCAAAGGTTAACCAAAGATATATACGAGGGTAATTCAATAAGTATCCGCACTTTTTATTTTCACAATTTTATTTTCACATCTGATAGATTATAAACACATCACTTCTCAACATAGTCTCCCTGTTTCTCAATACACTTAGTCCAGCGATCTACAAGCTTCCTAATGCCATCACAAAAGAATGTTTTTGGCTGTGTGTGTAGCCAGTCATGCACCGCCTCCTTCAGGTCATCATCGCCTTGGAATCGCTGACCTCTCAAAGCGTTTTTTAGTGGTCCAAACAGGAAAAAATCCGAAGATGCTAGGTCTGGACTGTAGGCTGGATGGTCGAGAATGAAAACCGAGATGAAACCTGGATCCATCACTGAACCAGAAAGCAAACGACAGAGCATGCAATGGAAGCATCCAACATCTCCCGTTGCAAGGAAGTTCAAAACGCAGCCGTCAGCAGGTAAAGTTATGCTAACACTGTTTTGGGATACACGAGGCCCTATCCTTGAACATTATCTAGAGGTTGGAACTATAGTAACATGTGCATTGTATTCTGACATGCTTCGGAATGAGTTGAAGCAAGCATTTCGCATAAAACGAAGAGGGAGATTGTCGGAAGGTGTTATTCTGTTACACGACAATGCACGCCCTCATACCGCTGCACAGACTAGAAAATGCCTTCAAAAATTTAAATTTAAGTTCTCGACCATCCAGCCTACAGTCCAGACCTGACATCTTCGGATTTTTACCTGTTTAGAACACTAAGAGACGCTTTGAGAAGTCAGCGATTCCAAGGCGATGATGACCTGAAGGAGGCGGTGCATGACTGGCTAGGTACACAGCCAAAAACATTCTTTTGTGATGGCATTAGGAAGCTTGTAGATCGCTGGACTAAGTGTATTGAGAAACAGGGAGACTATGTTGAGAAGTGATGTGTTTATAATCTATCAGATGTGAAAATAAAATTGTGAAAATAAAAAGTGCGGATACTTATTGAATTACTCTCTCTTCACACGGATGACAAGCTGGTGGCCCAACCTCTAAGTTTGGCTTCGTGGAGGAGCGAGTTGCTTTCTTGCCCTCTCCACCGTACATAGCCAGGTACACCCAGCTCATCTGGTACCGTCCTGAGCCAGGCATCTAGTCTTCTCTTGAAGACTTCAACTTTGACCCCTGTAACGTTTCTGAGGTCCTTTAGAAGCTGGTTGAAAAGTCTTGGCTCCCTGACAACCAAGCTATTTTCCTTCAGTGTTGAGGAGGTCCCTTGTCGGGCCTTTAATTTGGGAACACTACACATTCTGCCTTTCCTATTTTCCAGTGTTGTTTGAATAGTAATTGGGTTTAGTTTGAGGTTTGGTACCAGTTTTTCGATCATTTTCCACATCTAGATTATGGTGTACCTCTCTTCTTTTTTCCAGGGCGTACAGACTTAGTTTATGTAGTCTTTCCCAGTAGTTGAGTTCTTTGCAGCCATCAATCTTGGCTGTGAAATGCCTTTGTGTTTCTTCTAGTTTATTAGTTTCTTCCTTTTTATATGGGGACGTCAAAACTGAGCAGTATTCAAGTTTTGGTATAATCAGTATTTTTAGCAGGGGAATCATTACTGTCCGGCCCCTTCTTTTGAACGTTCTTAGTACCTGTCCCGCGAATCTCTCTGCTTTATTTATCGCTATCTGACTTTGTGTTTCGAATTTCGCATCATGTCATTATTACCCTCTGGTCGATCGCTTTCGTGCTTCTCTGAATTTCCTGTCTATCTGAAGCATAATATTCAGTTTGTTTAAGTTTCTCTTTTGTACCATATCTCAAGAGCTGAAGTTTCTCGGTGTTAAATGACATGTTATTGTCTTCTGACAATTTGTATATTTTGTTCATGTCCTCTGCATGGCCTCCACTTCATTTTCATCGCTGATTTTTCTGCTGATCTTTGTATCGTCTGCGAAGGATGTTACTATACTGTTGCTGTTTACTCCGCTGTCTATGTCTGTTAGCATGATAATGAACAGGAGTGGGGCCAGTACTGTACCTTGTGGTACTGAGCTGCGTACTTCCAATCTGGTGATGATATACCTTGAATTTTGAGATCGGTAGACGATCTCTGAGGAAGTTGTAGATCCATTTTCCCACTTTGCCTGTTATTCCCATATATTTCATTTTATGTGCCATTATACCGTGATCACATTTGTCGAAAGCTTTACCAAAATCTCTGTGTGTGTGTGTGTATATATATTATATATATATATATATATATATATATATATATATATATATTAGGGTCACCGTTGATTTTCAATCAGCAAGGAAAAAGAATAGACTGAATCGTTTTTCCTTTAATTAGAAAACTTACTTAACATTGCAATGACAAATTCAGTACGTAATGCAATGCGCAAAATGCCAAGGTATTGATCAGAATTACAAATGACTTAACATGCTACGAATTCATTAGTGTCAAATACAACAAGAGATAATAAGTTCCATTAAATTGTGCAATAATAATTCATTGTTTAAACTAGTAGCTCAATAAACGGCACACAATATGAGTTCTATGCGGGGACATAAAGAAAAGGGAATGCTTATATATACATTGAATTGCTATAACGTGTTTTGGCTGAGGTAGATGTATGTGAGGAAAGAAACTCTACAAACACTGAGTTAAAATATGAGAGGGGGCGTTGAGGGCCTATCAGCCAGAGATGCTTTCTGTCGCACGATTGCTGGAAGACTGACTTAAAAATGCAACTATTTTTGTAACTAGTTTTCCTATAGTTTATTTCTTTGAAATTTGTTTTACAATATCCAGAGGTCGACCATTGTGTTAAGCTTGTTGATAACTGCTCCTTAACGCACAAGGCGTCTCTCGCCGAGCCTTAACATAAGCACCTGGAAAAACCTTCTTCAATACAGATTTCTGCTCATAACGAGAATCTGCGGCGTCTACGATACACTGTGACGAACTCAGACGTCTAGGCCTCATTAAGTAGAAACCTTCATAAGGGTGACCTTTACTAAATGTCATTCGATACGCATTTGAGAAATGCATTAAGCCTAAAGAGGATGTAATGGTATGATTGTTGAAATGGTTTGTTGAAATGGTTTGTTGAAATGATGTCAATGGAATGAAATCTAATATAGAAATAAATCTCAAAACTTTTGCATCTAAATCGGACTTCCGTCTCTCTCAGAATCTTTACGCAACGTACAGTGCCTTCAGTTCGTTACGAAGGCGTGTAATAAAATTGGCATTTATAGTTTTGCTCCGCATTAGAAGTTGTTTAATTTTTTAAGCGAAAATTTTTATAATTGCATTTAAAAACTATATTTAGAAGAAAATAACTAGAAATCACTTTAAAATTAACTAACCTTAACCCTCTATGGATGGTTGTATGCATATACTATATATATTATATTATATAATATGTATAATCATGCGGGTTGCTTCTACAAGCTTCAATTTAATATTTAGGAGAAATCCATAACTACTCTTAAAAATACCTTGTCGTTGTGTTGGACTATTTATTAATAATTTCTCTTGTACAACGTGAACTAGAAAAATTTCACTCTACCATCTTGGAAACACATGAACGTAAGTTAAAGGCTTTGGGAATGAATGCACCAAATTTTTTCAATTCAGAGAAGGTAATTTCGAATCTTTCTAGTTACACACTCTCCCCTCGGGAAAAGTTTTTACTGTCACTTGGTTTGCAATTTAAGCTTCCGTTGTTTCAAATATATAAGCCTTCGTTTTTCTTTACTTTGAAAAAATTTTCAATGGCTTGAAAATGTTCCCCATGTGGGGGATTTCTAATAATTCAAATGTCAGTTCTCAAATTTAACTCAAGAATTTTTCTTAAACTTAGAAATCTTAAATTTCAATCTTTCCATATTTAGGAAGAGTGATTGCAGTGTATTAAGAATTTGGCAAAGAACCAGGAGATTGTTTGTGACTAGACCAGACAAGGGTAACGGAGTGGTTATTTGAATAAATCGGACTACATAAACAAAAACTAATGAAATCCTAAGTGATCTTACTAAATTCAAAACAAATTCTAGAACCTGTAAATAAAGTCATTGTAAGGTTAGAAGACCAGGTTAATAGATTTCTGTCACGACTAAAGTCCTTAAAGATAATAAAAAATGATACTTACTCTCAGTTGTTCGCATCTGGTGCTAATCTTGCTCAATTATACTGTCTGCCTAAAATCCATAAAGCTGGAACACCTTCGTCCTATTTTAGCTTCGTATAACTTACCCACCTTTCAATTGCAAAATTTGTTGTTCGTCTCCTGTCCCCTTTGCGAAAAATGCTTACACTATAAATAACTCGTTTGAATTCCAAAAAGACCTCCTGGGTAAAAACTTCGATTCAAAAAAGTTTTTTGTCAGTTTTGATGTAAAGTCACTTTTCACAAATGTACCTGTATCTGAAAACTATTGCCATTATTTTAGATAGGGTTTTTAGCTCAGTTGATAATTTTCATGGTTTTTCATTGTCTCATTTGAAGGAACTTTTAGAATTGTCTTCAAACAATGCTATTTCACTTTCAACAATAAGGTTTACCAACAAATTGATGGGGTAGGGATGGGATCACCAGTCGGACCGTTAGCAGCTGACTTTTTATGACTCATTTAGAAAGTGTAATTTAGACAATCTCCCACTCATCTCAACCAATTTTCTATCGACGCTTCGTTGATGATTCGATAGCAGTCTTTGATAATGCGGTACAAGCGCAACAATTCTTTAACTTCCTAAATTCTTTGCACCCCAATATAACGTATACAATGGAAACGGAGCAAAAATGGCTCCCTCCCCTTCTTAGATCTTTTAATTTCGAAAAACGGTGATTCTATACTACATCAGTTTACAGGAAACCCACTTTCACTGGTTTGGGCATGAATTTTTTTAGTTTTACTGATTTCAACTATAAGATGTCTTGTATTAAAACTCTCCTGTTCAGAGGATATAATTTGACCTCTTAATTTTACCTTACTTAATGATGAATTTAATAATCTAAGATCATACTTTACTAATAATAGTTTTCCTGTTCAATATGTAGACAAACTAATTAGATCCTTCTTAAATAATGTTTATAGCCCTCAACTTCCATGTATTACAGTGCCGAAGGATATAAAATATTTCTTGGTACCTGAAATGGGTCCTTGAATAAGGAATTTAAGCAAATTTACAAAAAATTGTTAAGGAAATTTTTTATCATACTGATTTCCGCATCATATTTATTAATAAAACGTCTTTAGGTAGCTTTTTCTCAGCGAAGGATCGAACCCCTGACTCGTTGCGTAGCGGTGTTGTATTTATTTACCTGCCCCAGGTGTCTCCTTGGGAATTACATCGGCAGCACTGTTCGCTCTCTCAGGGCTAGATTTTATTCGCATATGGGAATAAGTGGCCAGAACAGGTAAAATTTTAAAAACTAAGGAAGCCTCGAGTATTCGTGAACACAGCATTAAATGCAAAATTGATGTCACTTTAGACAATTTTAAAATTCTTGGTTGTAATACTTGTCCCAACTCACTAAGATTTTAGAATCCCTTTTCATTAAAGCATTGTCCCCTAGTCTGAATGTTGACTCATCGGCCGTCCCTCTCAATTTGCTATGACCCTCCTCCTTCCCCAATTCCTTATAATCCCTCCTTCCCCAATCGCCCTCGCCATCCTTCGTGTTTCCCGTTCTTTGCCTCTGCTCAAATAGTCAGCCTCGGATACTGCAGTGTAAGGTAGATAGCTCCATTGTTCCAGTGTACTATTGGTAATTTTTCCAGTGTATTAATTTCACATTTACTACATGTATTTAAAAATAACTTCTTAATTTTTATATGTAAATCTGTATAACTTAGAATTTAACCCTCTTTTCTCAGTCTTTTAAAATTTGTCTTTACGAATAGGTTATAGAAATTTTCTGTTTTGTTTTTCATTCAATATGATTTAATTTCACATTGTTATTAACAGCCTGAAGATGAGCGTATTGCTCGAAACGTTGCGCAATAAAGAAGACTTTTCATGGCATTTACATTTCTCCTTGTCATTGGATTTCTCCTAAATATTATATATATGTATATATGTATGTATGTATGTATATATGTATGTATGTATATATGTATGTATGTATATATGTATGTATATATGTATGTATATATGTGTGTATATATGTGTGTAATATGTGTATATATGGGTTGTCGTTCACAAATAACAACTTAATTTTTCAATAATAAACTGAAGTAAAAACCTACCTATGGTAACTCTAAGTAAATCAGCTATTGTATTATATTTTAACCATTGGTTTATTTGAGCCAAAAAAAAGTGCTTTGTTATTTTCAAGAAATTATTAATTTTTATATAACGAAATGAAGCCAACAAAATGCATATGGTAATTCTAATTAGAGCAATTATTGTTTTTTTGACCATTGCTTTATTTGATCCAAATAAGATGTGGTAAAGTAAACGTGTTTTGTTGTTTTAAATAAATGAAGTCTGCACTGGCACGGATAGGACCGTAAGCCTGTGCCCGGCACGGCCCATGGGGGGTATGGGCACGGGCTTGTTAAAAGTATGACGGACACGGGCTGGGTGTGGGCTGAAAATATAGTGTTTGGGTAAGGTCCCTGGGGGGGGGGAGCGGTGCGGGCTTCGTCTTTTTTCAAATGTGTAAATAAAACAAATAAAGGTAATAATCTCCGATTTTCATAAATTATACATCGGTAACTTCGTTTCTTCATTAGGAATGCGATTTAGATAACGACAAAGCATTGGATGTTTTTATCAATTACGGCGTTATTCTCTCATCCTTAACTTGCCCGAAGTGTGACAGTGAGTACCTAATACGAAAAGATCAGAAGATATTTAGGTGAAATAACCAATATTAACCTGTTAGGTTAATTGACTGCCCGGTTAGGATAATTGAATGCCCTGTTAGGTTAACTGAATGCCTGGTTAGGTTAATTGGGTGCTGGTTAAGTGTGCGGTCTACCTACGATTGGTTAGGTTTAATCATGATATTTTCGTTGAAACTAACGAAAATATCATGACTAAACCTAACCAATCGTCAAGGGCGATTGACAATGGGATGTAAACAAACAATTAGTAAACAAGATAAGAAGCTATAATTAAAAGGTAGACCGCCGAATCGTAGGTAGACCGCACACTTAACCAGCACCGGTTAATTGAATGCTCGTTTAGGTCAACTGTGTACGCCCTTGATGATTGGTTAGGTTAAGTCGTGATATTTTCGTTAGTTTAAACGAAAATGACGAGAGCAAACTTTTCTGGTTAATTTTGAGGTGTTTTGCACGTTTCCTGTGGTAATGGGTCGTTTACGAGATCTTCGTAACATGAACATATCCTATATTTTGTTACGATATCTCAAAAACTACGCATTTGCACAGGAAACCAATGGCAGATTCGTGCAAAGCACTTCAAATTGACTGGAAAAGTTTGATTAAAACTCGCTAGATTTTTTTTAGGTTAGGTTAGGTTTTGAAGCATTTCCCTTACTAGAGACTGTCTAAATCGCATTCCTAATGAAGAAACGAAGCTACCGATGTATAATTTATGAAAATCGGAGAGACGGGAGCTTAAGTAGATTATTACCCAATTAAATTTTGAATTTCGATAGTTACACACCTATAATACGATAGATGCCATAGTGTTATAGGTCGGTGACACAGTGTCAAATGCGGTTAGGTGAGACCGAGCCGGGTACATTTTTTTAAATCTTTACGGGCAGGGCCGGGCCTGAAAAAGTAGGCCCGGAAGACCTCTCCTCCACTTTATGCTAATAATATTATTTCCAATATTGACGATTTTGGCAAGAAAATTCTTGAAAAGAATTTAAACGAGCGGGAGTTTTTTGAATGAAGTTCGTTCATTTCCCTTTTCATTCAAAGAATTTGAGTTGTCAAATTCTTTTTCCTGAATCCTGAATCTCAATCACTAAAGAAACTTATGGGAATACTTTGAATAAAAAGGGACTACCAAATGCGTTCATTTTTTCTTCTTCAAAAATGCAGGAACATCACGCTTTTTGTTCTTAAAATAATAAGGGTTATGTAGCAACATCGCTTCTCATCGATCAGCAGCGAACTTAAGCGACATTAGGTTTGGGTAGTAGTTGGACGACGAACTATCCTCTGATTCCAGATGATGTAGCGACTCGTGGTTCGGATCCCACGTAAAAATTGAAGGTTCCCTCCGTCACATGACCTTTGCTGTTAAAAAGGAAGGTAAAAGAAAATGCACACACACGCACACACACGCACACACACGCACACACACGCACTTAAAAATAAGTTCAAAATAACTTTTTATCTTCTATTGGAATATCCAGAAAAAGTAGTGATAAGTTTCGGAATGCTTTCATTTATGAAAAAGTTTGAGTTTGAGTAAATATTTTTCTCCCCAAACTAAAAGTACACTTAAAAAAAGTTACTAAAAAATTAAAAAAAGGTTCAGATTCCGCAAAACCATCTCAATCCACCTTTTCATCCAATATAGTGAATGTGTGTATCGTCACACAACAAAAACCAGTTGATTCTCGGTATGAAACGTGTTATGCGAGGAATTTAAACATCATGAACAAATATGAAAGTAAAGGGGCAAAATTGTGATTTCAGAAATAGGCAATGAGATTTAGCGTTAAAATTAATTATAATTAATTTTAATTAATTAATTAATTATAATCCATATACTTGTATCATTATTAACAAGAGTTCATGCAATGCAACATTGTTCGAATTAGATTTCGAAAACATTTTCAACATAGTCACTGTACCTTGGACCGTACGATCGATTGCAAAAGTCGGAACAGACTGGTACACATGTTAGATTTATAAAGAGGGATTCAACATGAAAAGAGACCATGTTAAAATGTCTATCTTGCCTGTGCAGTATAGTATGTATGTATGTATGTATGTATGCCAGTGCAGTATAGTATGTAATGTTTCTCGTTTATTTCTGGCCAAATGTTTAAAATAATGGACTAAAGAAAGTTACAGGAAACATAAACGTGAAATTCGAGTCATACCAATAATTTTATGCCAATTTCTAAAAATGCATCTGGGCATTTAAACCATTTAACTTTTGTTTCTTTCCTAAAATTAGGTTTTATAAGCTTTGAACAACATTTAGCGGACGGTAAAGTAAAAATTTATGTGCTCAGATGCATATTTACCATATCTCAAAGTTAAGCAAATTTATAGGCCTTTATTTTTTTTTCTCTTTCTTACTAACAGAGAACCTAACGTGTAATTGAAGTTTAATTCAGTAATACATAACTGCAGATTCGTTATAAATTGAACATTATATACCGTATGAGAGGCATTTTGAACATATATATAATAATAATAATAATCTTTATTGATAAAGAACACATTACATAAGATATACATTACATCCATATTGGTTTATACAATGTTGGCATTAACGTTTAATTTTTGTACTTTTTTTTAGAGGCAAGTAATTTAATTACAGTATTCTTATCTGAATATGCCGTTGGGAAGTATGACAGCTTTACAGGCAAAAATCTTTGAGATTAATTTCTATTTTTACGAAAGAAACTAAGAAATCTAAATAGAATTAGTAAAAAACAAAATAAAGTTGCATTTAGTTAACTCTGTCATTACAAATGAAAATTGAAATAATCTTTGAAATAATAGAAAAGGAAGATGTAAACAATACGATATAATAGTAGAAATAATAATAGAAATAATAGAAAAGAAAAGTGGTAAATATGGTAAACAGAACATGCTAAAATACTGATAATAATTAATTTTTAATATTACAAATGAGAAATGATGATACAGTCTCCAGAGTTACAAAAATACAGATAAATGAGGCATATTGTAACTATGGCGTAATATAATGGAAACTTTTAACATATAATTTATATAGCTTGTGTTTACCCAATTTAAGATGTGAATTTTGCATATATAATAAGAGGTGATTTTCATTGTTTAGTAATATTTACAAGTTACAATATATATATATGCATATATATATATATATATATATATATATATATATATATATATATATATATATAATATATATAGACACACTTATTAATAGGAGGTAATAAAGTGTTTCTTTAGTGAATTGCGAAATGAAATTAACGATGGTACTTGTCGGATATTTATTGGTATAGCGTTCCAGGTATCTGTCCCTTCGTAGGAGAGAGCATTTCCTGCAATTTGCATGGAATATTTTGGTTTATGTATGAAATCATTGGGAAGCCTTTTATTATGATTATGGTTGATTTGATACGGGGTAATTGCCCTGTGAAAGTATAGTTTCTATTATTAGCAACTTTGTACATAATGATACCGACAGTAAGTTTATACTGGTCATTTAGTTTTAGAATACTTGTATTTAAATTTCTGAACATTGGAGAGGTATGAGATCGTCTGTTATCATTGAGAGAGTTCGTAAGCATTTTTTGGATTTCTTCTAGTGGATATCGTATATAATTCTTTGTACTACCCCATGATGTGATTCCATATTATAAGTGTAGATAAATAAATGAGTAATACAGTGTGAGGAGGGCATTTTGGGAAATTGGTTTTTTTTTTTTAGCTTAAATATTATGTAGAGAAATCTAAATATTTTTTATTTGATATGTTGTGTGTGGCTTTTGAAATTAAATTTTTTATCTAACTTGATGCCAAGAACTTTAGCTTCATTTACTTTTGCAAGAGGAATGTTTCCAAATTATTAATGGTGTGTGCACGATTGCAGTTTTTTTAGCTGCAGTCATATATGATGATTTTGTCAAGTTTAGTAAAAGCTTATTTACACACACATCCATTTATAGACATGATCTAATTGCCTGTTCACTTCGTTCATTAGGTAGTTGATATCGTGGTGTGTGGAAGGGAGTGTTGTATCATCTGCATACTGATTACAGTCTAATGTTGTTGATCAATAAAAATCATTTACATACATTAAGAAGAATAAGGATCCAAGGATAAATCCTTGTGGAACCCCACTTTCCAATACAGCATATTCTGATGAAATGTCATTTACTGTAACATACTGGTGACGATTAGAGAGATATGACTTAAAACAATTTAGCATATTTCCCCTTATGCCATATGTGCTTAATTTATCTAGTAAGATATCATGTGAGAGCGTATCAAAGGCTTTCGACAGGTCAAGGAAAACTAAGATTGAGAGTTTTTTGTAGTTTAGGTTTTTCTAGATATTTTCTAATAGCATGTTGATGGCGTCTTCTGTGGTGTGGCCTTCTCTAAATCCAAATTGTGTTTTTGTTAGGATTTCTTATTCAGTGATCAGGGAGTATACCTTGTACTATTGACTCATTCCTAAGTCTTGTGAGTGGGGTTGCTGTATCATCTGATATTAGTTTCTATATTTTCGCTGGAATTGAACTGATATCAGCGCTTTTATTTTTTATTTTTTTCAATGTAGTTGATGCTTCGTTTGGCAAAATTGGTTCAAAGAAGAAAGTATTTGGTATGGGTTGTGGCATTTATTGTTGGTAGTGACTCTAATTGTGGAATGGCTGCTGCCGTATTGTTTCCTATTTTCGAAAAGAAAATACAGTGGGATCACTGTAGGAAATTTCATCCTATGTTAAAGAATTAACGAGATTTATCTTTTCTCTTTTGGCGTTAACTAAAACCTTTAGAGTATTCTATAATCCTTTAGGATTAGATTTTTGTTCGGTAATTTTAGAACAATACTGGTCCTCTTTTGCAGTTTTTATTAGAGAATTTAGTCTATTACAATAATTGGAGGGTATATAGTAAATTTTCATTTTCTCCTATATATATACACACACACACACACACACACACACACACACATATATATATATATATATATATATATATATATATATATATATATATACACACACTTGGTTGAATGGTTTGTTCTTAGGGAGACGTAGCTTAGCGAGGAATAGGAGGATGAAAAGATGGTACATATATATATACAGTATATATATTATAAAAACATGGGATGCGATTTAATTCCAGTGGGTTCGTGGGTTCGACCTAATTCCAGTTTGGCCCCGTCCTTAATCCAAATTGACCTAAACTTACTTGATCTAATTTAAGCTTTTATAAAGGTAACCTAACCGGGCACTAAATATTTCCAATGCAAGCATATTTAATTGAGTAAATTCCAGTATTTGGTTTATTACAGTATGAAGAAAATGCCAGAGTACAAAAATTTCGAATTTTGTCTCATTTCTTTAAACTTTAATTCAGAACTGATACAGAGGAGGCTCAGAAGGCGAAGATGACTCAAGAGAGAATTGCCTTAGACAATGAATTAAATTTATGGGCCTCAATTACCGCTGATGGTCAGGCAGAGAGTTGACAAGGAGGGAAGAGCAAACCACCTAGGCCGAAGGCTATGACAGGAATGATTTAATTTAAAATAATTGAAATAAATACAGCTAAGATTTCGTGGAGGAATGCAGTTGAAGGTTAACTTCACCCTTAATGAAGACTCTGGAAACTGATTCATCTTAAAAATAAAAAATAAAAATAAAAAATTAAATAAAAAATAAAAATTTGTTAATTACCTACTTTCGGGCGGTGATGTAAATGTCGCGGCTGTATACTGATACGAATACTCTCACATTGCATCTAAGTACATTACACTATTAAGAATACAACTAGTTAATTACAATATTTAATAGATATAGTTAACAATTTATCTTGCAAATATATAATCTGTATGATGTACAATATAATACATAATATTTACTCGCCATTTCATAATTTAGAGCAGGGGTCCCCAACCTTTTTGTGCCGAAGAGCACATTCAAGACTACCGGTAGTGCGGCGGGCACCATTTACTTTTTCAAGGCAAGGCAAATTTATAGTTGGATTTAATAATGAACATAATACACAAAAAAAACATTTAATTCGTATGTAAAATAATGAACATAATACACAAAAAAAACCATTTAATTCCTATGTAAAATAATGAACATAATGCACAAAAAACATTTAATTCCTATGTAAAATAATGAACATAATACACAAAAAAACCCATTTAATTCCTATGTAAAATAATGAACATAATACACAAAAAAAAGAACAAGGATGGGCTAACTAAGAATCTTAGGAAAATTATCAAAACGATAACTTAATTTATTTATAAAGAAATAATTATTTTCAAATAAATGAGCATCTGTTTCCGTAATTAACTACTAAAATTTAATAAAATGTTAAGTATGTTACATATTTTAAATATTTAGTAACTAAATATTTAAAATATGTAACATACTTAACATTTTATTAAAAATTTCAATAAAAACTTATCAATCGTAGTCAGTCAGTGGCGGGCACACGCAAAAGGGTCGGCGGGCACCATGGTGCTCGCGGGCACAGGGTTGGGGACCCTGATTTAGAGTGAAGTTAAACGAACAATTTTTATACATTAATTAATTATGATTATAATAATTATTGTCGAATATAAGTTTCGAATATAAATTATGTTGAATAGCAATTAGTCGAATATTAATCATGTCGAATTTTATTACATAACACATAATTATTCGATATTAATTATGCCGAATATTATTATATTATTTTAAAGCCTAATTAGCTAGTGACGTAGAAAGAAGAATGACAACATATTTTCCATTTAAAGTTACGTAACACAGAGTAACCGAATTTTAGTAACGTTAGATGGAAAAAATAGTACGGTCATTGATAACAGGAGAACCGTGTGACGTAGACGGATAGCGGGGACGGTAACTTAGCACGATAACATGATAACGTAATATAATAATGTTATGACTGCGAGCAGAAAAGGGTTTTAGGAACGATGAGTAAAAATTTGCTAAGTCAGAGGACTTCGGAGTCTGAGGTTAGTGTCCCGAAGGAATATATCGGCGAATTCCAATACTTCTGCATTTAGGTAGAAGTGATTACATAATATGAAAAGAATTTAATCATGTACGTAAAAACATGTGCGCCGGTGAACAGACGGACAGTCACGAAGTACATGCGCACGTAAATGACGAGGTTACATAAGGTTATATACACGATTTGATGGATAAACATAAGTAGACGTAGGTAGGTAGGTATAGATAGGCAGTAGATAAATGAAGGGGATGAAGTAATAAAGGTTTACTATAATGGATGGTTCATAAAACACGATACTACTCTACAGCAGTAAATGGGGTAACAACCATAGCTTCAATAGGGATTCAGTTTAGTATTTAGTGTTCAAGTCTCAAATAAATCAACAGACTACAGATAAAAAAAATTCACAGGAGGAGATTGTAGACCCCAATCGATCAGGGAAGTACTCTGGGGTGGACATTAGGTGGAAGACAGGGAGTGCTGGAACTCCCGTTTCTTCTCTCACTGTCCTCTTTAGTTGATTATTTTTCGTGTCTCATCTACCCTGTGAGCAATCCAGCATGCTCTCAAACACACATTTCTCCCTCTATTCCTCACTACACACGCATGCATTTTAACACGACACAAACTTTTCAAAATTTAAAACCAAAATAAATAAATAAAAATGCCATCATAAATACATAAATAAAGTGGGCTTCATAGACCTTGATTTTTGGCTTTCTCCTCCTTATATAGGAAGGGGGGGGAGTTTCGCGGGCGTTCGCCCTTGCCCCCCTCCTTCTTATATAAAAAGAAAGATAATATAAGGATTAGTGTTGTAAATTTAATAATTTAATCCAATTCACTATATGTTGTTACAGTAATGTATTAGAGGAATACAGACCAGAGAGAGAGAGAGAGAGAGAGAGAGAGAGTGAGTGTAATCAGCACAGTAATAAAAGTACACAGGTAAAGTACAGAAATAGTACAGGACATAGTGAGTGAAATCAGAAGTCTGGAATTATTAAGTGTATATTTACACGATATATATATAGTAATTATAGTATATTATTACAAATGGGAGGATACATTATAACGTAATTATGTAATTTCGAAGCACAAACAAAGATTTCATCGTACTGAAGCCAACAGGCATGCATAATATGATGGGATTTGTAAATGGAGGAGCGGATGTAAGATGATTGCAATTAATACCATTAATTTCATAACAAATGGGGAAGATGGGAACAACTCTGATGGAAACTAAGCAGTCTGAAAGGTTGATATGGTTGGTTACACTTCGATTGAAGACGAGATTAAGGGACATTCGCTCTTGGAACGAACCTATAATGTATGAAAATGAAAATAATAAGGAACTGGGAAGGAGTCAAAATGGTTATTTCCACCTTCGGAGCGCGCGCGCGCACGCACGCACACACACACACACACACACACACACACACACATGCATATATATATATATATATATATATGCACCTCGATGGTGCAATGGTTAGCGTCACTGACTACGAATCCATCGGCCCCGGGATCGAGACCCGTTACGACAGGCAGCGCGCAGTAAAACCCAGCTGTTCACCATTCCACGCAATAAAGAAATTGTTGGTAGATAAATGGTTACCCTGAGTAGCCTAATGGTTAAGACGCTGGGCTGCTGGTGGGGCGTGGTTCCGGTTCCACGTAAACTGTAGGTCTAAGGTGGAGTGACAAGCTTGACGCTCGCCAGAATGAAAATTCGGGCGGAAGCAAAACCAAGGTTAACCAAGGTTATATGTATATAATACAGGGCTCTTCAAAAGTCAGGCGCCAAAGCAATATCAATATTTTTATTAATTAAATGAAGATATGGTGTCTCCCTTTTGAGAGAGAGAGAGAGAGAGAGAGCAACTCACTCCACCATCAGGCCCGGCCTGGAGGGGAATGTCGTGTATTGGTTTTTAAATGGGAAATTTAATAATGTTTTGTTTTTAGGGTTTAGTAAACTGATTTATGTAAAATGTAATGGTTTGAAATATAAAATACTAGTTGGCATCATGGTGAGAGATTTGAAAATGCGCTGAGGCCGGAGGCATAGTCAGTCTCGTGACGGGGTATTTAGAGGAAAGTTGTTGTTGTTGTGTTAAAAATGTAATTTGTGATTTGAAGTTAATTAGCTCTTTCCACAATCCAGGGTTAAATTATGAATTTACTATCGCTTTCCCCATCATGTTTATTGTATTAACCCTTGAATGCATAACCCGGATAAATATAACACCCGTCGGGCCTCAGAGGCCCGGGTGGGCCGGGTTATGCATTCTAGGGTTAATTAAAATAAACACGTAAATAGTGAAAATTGTAGTTACTCGAAACCCTGCCTCTTGTTACTAAAAATGGCTCACCCGCACCCCACGATGAGTCCAAATGGCGGCCACGCTACCCGCCTGCCGTTTTATAAAATACAGAAATCGGTGGAAAATAAGTATTAAGAGTTAAAATAACTCGGATAACGTAAAATTAAAGAAAGGTTAATAGAAATCAAACACATTTTCCGACATGGGGTCACCAGTTTGACCTTCATGTGAAGATAGACCAACACATGGAACTATACAGTACCATAAACATGAATACATTTATCGATGAGATTGGTTAAAAGTTCACTCACCTTCAGTAGAAATAACTGTTTACCTTGACTCATTTTTTAGTGAAACTAAAACCATTGAACCTCTTCCATACAACTCTACACATATGATTAGTAAACTGAACACCGTAAATTACTCTTGACCTAAGTTATTTGATTGGGTTGTTTAACAACTTTCGCAATATCTAAGGTCATATGACGGAGAAGACCTACAGATTTACGCGAGATTCGAACGAGGGGTCGCTACATAGTCTCGACGTATAGAACAGTCACCACATTCAACTACAGCCCAGACCCACTGTCGTTTAAGTTCGCTGATCGCCGGGAAGCGGTGTTACGACACCAGCTACACCGTAGCCCTCTCGACCTAAGTTAAAAAATTATTGATACAGTGAAATTAATTAGTTTAACTTAACTTTAACGAGTTGTACGAAAAAAAATATTACTCAATTCTTGAATAATATTTCTACCCAACGTTTTTTCGTGTAGTATGAATAATTTCAACTATTAGTTAAATTATGTATTCGAAATTAATTAATACTTCTTATTCTGATTTATCTATTTATGATTTATCTATCTATGATTTATTTATCTATGAAACGATGTTTTAGCTTTCATTAAGAGCCCAAAAAAATAAATAGTAAAATTTTACAAGTATTTATTTTATATTAAAATTACTGTAAAAGTAAAAAAATTCATGGATTGTAAAATTTTATTAATTTTATAAATTAAGAATTATTCATCTTTATTCATTCATTCATTCATTACGTGGCTTAGTGTAGTTGCCCGTCCCTCCCCCCCCACACACAATAAAAATTATATATATATACACACACACACACACACACCTCGTAACCTGGTAGCAGTTCTGTACATTGGTTTCTCTTCACACGAAGGTCAAAATAGTTTAAATTTAGATAATGAAATTAAAGCATTGTAAAGTCATTAGGTCATTGTGAAGATATTGGATCTTTGGACATTGGACATTGTGCATATCTTGTATTGTACAATCGCCCCCACACGACGAAGTACACTCGCCACTAGGTTTGCAAATACTCGGTGTGATCTATACTCCACTAAAAAACGTTGGGTAGAGATTAGGCTTTCGATCCTAGGATCCCGGCTGTTTTTATTGGATTTGAAAATCCCGGGAATTGGACAAATATCTCGGGAAATCCCGGAATTTTAAAATGACTTAATTTATTTTTTATTGATTTATTTGTTTTTTCTTTTGTTATTAGAAGGCTCTTGGGTAGAATTAAAGAAAACTACATAATATTTACCACATTTTATTCTACTTTTCTGCTTTCTTAAATGAACACCTACTAGCATTAGCAACTTAGAGCAATCTACAGTAAAAGTGGGCCCGTATGCCAAAAACTGGCCGAGGGAATGTCGCTAGCGCTGCGTAGAATACAAGGAACCGAGTCTCAGTATATTATCTAGAGATCGCAGGCAACTCATCTTGCTCAGAGTTTAAGGAAGCACTTGAAGCAAGAACTGCAGTTATTCGAGAAAATAGGGAACAGAACTTCAAACATCATGAATTTATTTGATGCACTGAAAACCATTCCGCCACCCTCTGTTGAATCCGAAAGAGCCTTTTCTGCAGCAGGTTTATTTATCACCAAGTTAAGAACTCGTCTTAGTGATAGAAGTATCGATTGTTTGTTTTTTAAGAAGCTATTTTAAAAATGTTGATTGACTCTTTAAATATTTTAAGATAAATATTTTAAGCTAAAATATTTTAAGATAAAAGGATGAAATTATTTTTTCTAATGAAGTTTATTTTATTTTTATTTTTTTTGTATTGGCTAAATATTTTAAGATAAAATATGTTGAGATAAAAGGTATAAATTTTTGTTTTTGAATGAAGTTTCTTTTTTTATTTGCAAATGCACTTAATTATAATTAAAGGAATATAATATTTTAGTCTTTTATTTGTCCTCTGCAGATGAATAGCATGATAAATATTATGTTTAATAAATAGCTACCACTGATTGGTAAACTCAATTCAAGTATTACAATGCAAAAGTGGTTATCTAGGCATAAGTAATTGGTTATCCCAATTCTAAAAGGGTATTTTATCACTGAACAATAAAAATAATTACCATTCTCTTAAATATACAACCATTTCCTGGATTTCCTGGGATCCTGGAAATTGGCTTCATTTTTCCGGAAATTCCCAGGACTTCCCGGGATGAAGAAAGCTGCATATAAGGAGAAACCCTAGTAGAGATATTATTCAAGAGTTGAATGATATTTTTACTTTCGTACAACTCGTTAAAATTAAGTTAAACTAATTAATTTCACTCTATCAATAATTTTTTAACTTAGGACGGGAGGGTTACGGTGTAGCTGGTGTCGTAACACCACTTCCCGGCGATCAGCGAAGTTAAACGACAGTTAGTCTGGACTGTAGTTGAATGTGGTGACTGTCCTATACGTCGAGATTATGTAACGACCCCTGGTTCGGAACTCGCGTAAATATGTAGGTCTCCTCCGTCATATGAGGTGTCTGGAGTATGAGTGACGAAGCCGCCATATGTTCAAAAATCTGTTTTCTGTATCACCATTTTCTTCTGGCCTTTGTCTATGCAGTGAATAAATAAGACACACTTACCGATACTTCATCACTAATGCCTCTGGCTTGGCTTGGCTTGGCTTGGCTGGGCTTTCGGACTTTGGTCTCCAAACTGCCTCTGGATTCTTTAATTTTATTTTAACTTTATCGATAGTTTTAATGAAAAATAAAAATTATTAAAGTCATAGTTCATCTCAGAGCTATAATTAACTTAATCAAATGAGATCAAACTTAAGCCAGTTTTTAAAAAAAGCTTTTTAATTTTTAATTAATTTTGAACTCATTTTGAACTCATTAATTTTGAACTCATTTTGAACTCATTAATTTTGAACTCATTTTGAACTCATTTTGAACTCATTAATTTTGAACTCATTTTGAACTCATTAATTTTGAACTCATTCCATTAAAATTATGGATAAATTTTAACTAACTTCAATATAGTAAGTATACTGTTAGCATTGTTCATTTTGATTAACAGAACCGATAATTTTAAACATTCGTGTATTAATATTCAACATGCAACATATTTTGCTCGGAAGAATAATAGTTACACTTTTGATATATGCATACCTTAAAAATTGTATTTACGGGTTCGATATTAAAATTTATCGTTATCTAAGATGATATATGTCTGTACTGAATATGTTATATTGAACAATTTTTCAAATTTTATCAGACTTTCATCAAACTGTTCAGCATTATTTTGATCCCGGAACCAACCAAAAATTATTTCAGACCCATTTCATTTATGTAAGAAAATTATAATGAATAATAATAAATATCCAATTTGTCAATTACAGACAAAACTCCGAGTGACGTAGAAAGAAGAATATTCTATACAGTACATTTAGTGATGAACATCGCGAGAAAAGCGGTTCGAAATCGGTAAGGGAGTAAAATTTTGAGAATCTCAGAATTTGTAATGTATTTACAAGTAAAAATAAAGTCAGGTTAAAAAAAAAAAAAATGAAATTCAAGGGACTTGAACATTTAGCCTGAAAAATAAATTTAACAAAAACTACAAATGATAACATAAAAAATTATTTTAAATAGAATTATGGATATGAACAGAACTTAGGGAAGGAGTTGTATTTGTAAAAATTGGTTTATATTGCGCGTATTTTTATCCCATATACTTTTCAACCTTTCAACTGTTCCGCGCGATGATTCCTCACTTCACGAAGGGTTAAGCTTGTCGCTTGTATATATATATATATATATATATATATATATATATATATATATATATATATATATTTTACCCAATTTAAAATTTTATACAACTACATAAAATAGAGGCAAATGTACTGAATAGATTCAACTATTTCGAAATACTTTATCGGATAAAACTAGACTGACAAATATGTTTAAATGCTCTCTCTAGTGAAGATTGGCAGATGAAGGAAGACAGAGTAATTTATTATTTATAAATGACAGTAACCCCAAAACTACAGCCTTTTCATCGCATCCGAAGGTCTTATTTAATAAAATACACGTCAGCTGCATAAGTTTAAATAAATTTTTTAATAATTGCAGACCAAAAGACGCAGAAGTGTAGCATTGAAGGTAATTGTATTTAACATACGTTTAAACTATCGTGGTTATCATATCTTAACTACGAAAGTGATGTAGTTATTTGAAAATTTTTTTGGTCGGAGCTTGCTAACTCTAAAAATGGGTAAAAACTATTCAAATGTAGATCAGAATAACCAAGTGCTTTTTAGAGCGAGCGTATTTATAGCATAGACCAATTGTTTAAGGTTATTGGCTTTTGGCGTTCTTTAGCGAACTTCTCTTTCCAGATAGTCCCAAAGGTACGCAGTGGATTTAAGATCTGGGCATTGGGTAGGGTACAGCAGCACGTTTTGGGCACTAACTGTAAACCAATTAAGTGATTACACGTTGCTCTGTCTACATTCATGAATATTTATTGTAACGAACTCGAAAGTACTCGGACAAATTTTTTTTCCTTTTCCTGAAGGTTATAATTTTTAGTAATTTTTAGTATTTTAAATTTTATATTATATTAAAATTGAAGTTATAATATTGGTCCGGGCATTAGGAATATTAAAAAATAAAAAGGTTCATTTGAAACTTTGAACAAATTTATATATACCATTTTGTTCAGCTACTCCTCAGCTGGTGCCGGGTATCGGGACTCCAGGCCCCGATCCCCCGCACCTCCTCCATTATGAGCCCTGCTAATTTCTGTGGGGATGAGTCAGGTAGGTGTTTAACCATAATTGTTAACAATAACTCACTGCATGACAGGAACAAATCCGCAAATGATTTAAAACACTTTTCAGATGACTCGCTGCGCATTCGCAAACAGGCAAAATTGAAGATGGGTTGGAATACGAAGTAAATTCTAAGTACAGTTAAATCGAGCTTAAGTACTTAGACCGGTGAATTTGTTTGACAAATTACTTATAAAAAAAGTGAAGATGCGAGAGGTATAAGCTCATTTTAGCTTCATGTTATGATTTATTACCGCTATTTTAGCATCAGTCTCAGCTTCTTCATGCTGAGAGTCAGGCAGTCATCGCTGAATTCTTTCTCCAAATTTAGATTTTATTTATTCATAAATGATTACTTTGCAATATTTTCAACTCAATCATTCATTTTATCAAATGAAATCAATAAAAATTTAGTATTTCTCTACAGGGTGTTGAAAAAGTCTCACTGCAGTTGGA
The DNA here is from genome assembly GCA_023014485.1 of Bathynomus jamesi. NCBI lineage: Eukaryota > Metazoa > Arthropoda > Malacostraca > Isopoda > Cirolanidae > Bathynomus > Bathynomus jamesi. The sequence goes on along the minus strand of JAJOZX010008817.1, from coordinate 43,543 downwards.
ATATTTTTGTCATATAATAACTATGTAAATAAACTTTCCAAGTGTAGTGCGACTTTTTGGACACCCTGTACAATAACCAACATTAAGTGTTTATGTAACGATACACTCCGATTGAAATCGTAGTTACGCCAACAAAAATTATATTTTTATATCGAAAAATTTTGACGCTGGAATCTGAATATTGCTTATTGCAAAACTCGGGATTGTACTCGATTTTAAAGCTTTTATTCCAGGATGAATCTGCGGTTGGAATGTATTTCAGATAACGTGGCATAAATCACTGTTGATGGTAAAACTTTTAATGACGGGCATTAAAACTGTCACTAATAAATAGACAAATAAATTTTAGTTTGTCAATAGTAAAACGTTAACTGTTATATATATTTTTTTTTAAGATTCTCTCTCTCTCTCTCTCTCTCTCTCTCTCTCTCTCTCTCTCTCTCTCTCTCTCTCTCTCTCTCTCTCTCTCTCTCTCAAACCGGATTTCAAGTTTTTATCAGCGTGGGCGAGTGGGGGGGTTATTATTACCTCTTTAGATGTTCGTTTATACTATTCCTCGAAATGCAGTTAAATTCTAGCCATTTTTCATTTTAGTTAAGATAACGTGGAAACAAATGACACGGTTTATATGGCATAAATTAAGTAAATTAATATAAAATTAGGTGCCTTCAGAATTTTTATATGGCAGCAATTCTCGTAATTCTTTTTAGTTTTTTTTTAAACTTGCGATGACAGTATGATGTGGGTTTTTTTGTCTGTTTTTTTTATTTATGTTTTGAAGTTTTCTTTTTGAAAATGTGTGTGTAGAGGTTTTTCACAAAACTTAATACAATGTTCGTATGATTCTTATGTTTGTATGATTCTTATGTTTGTATGATTCTTATGTTTGTATGATTCTTATGTTCGTATGATTCTTATGTTCGTATGATTCTTATGTTCGTATGATTCTTATGTTCGTATGATTCTTATGTTCGTATGATTCTTATGTTCGTATGATTCATTAAATTCGTATGATCCTTATATTCATTATATTCGTATGATCCTTATATTCATTATATTCATATAATCTTTATATTTGTATATATTTATATTCTTATATTCATTTTTACATATAGAGTCCAAATTCGCATAAAGCTGACACGAGTTGGATAAATTTTTTATTTTCTTTCTATTTTATTTTTGCTGAATAATTGATGAATTATTTCATTTTAATTTACTTAATCATTTTTTAGATTTAGCTTCATAATATAATCTTGTTAAATTCTGCAATGTTCATTTTCTTTATACATTTAATTTTGGCTCATATGCATGTTTAATTGTAATTCATAATACAATGCATATTTCGATTCCCACTCTTAGTTAACTCGGCAGATCATGATAACATCAGATCTGTCAATATGCAGTTTAAAATAAAAATATGGCTTCATCTTCAAATATCTTGCTTATCTGTTTAGACATTGCTGCAGCTAAAATATTTGGCAAAAATTCAGTATAAATAGTTAAACAATTTTTCTAATTATTATTCTGCTTTGTCTGATCTGACTTAGAAGCTGAGTATTACCTGTAACATTTTAGCAGTAAACTACAGTAAGAGAATATCTTTGTCTTCTCTTTCGACCCTTCCTCTCTTCAGAGAACTTAGTCTTAAATGGAGAAAAATAATTTCCCGATACGTTACAAGAAGAATCGGAGAACCTTCAGAGAATTTAGTAAGCTGCACAGAATCCTCCGATCCACAAGAAGAAGAAATCGGATAGTAGTATAAGAGAAACTTCTGCGATTCCCTATACGGTACCAGATACTCCAGAGTAACAAATCCGTTGCTGCCACCTAACTAGAATCCCCGTCAACTTCGAACCTCCCAAGATCATAGACAGAGGGGTTAACATATATACACACACCTCGTTAACCTCGTTGCTGTTCCGTGCGTTGGTCTCTCTTCACACGAAGGTCAAGCTGGTGGCCCCGCGTCTAGATCTGGCTTGGTGGTGGAGCGAGTTGCTTTCTTGCCCTCTCCACCGTACATGGCCAGGTACACCCGGCTCATCTGGTACCGTCCTGAGCCAGGCATCTAGTCTTCTCTTGAGGACTTCAACTTTGACCCTGTAACGTTTCTGAGGTCCTTTGGAAGCTGGTTAAAAAGTCTTGGCTCCCTGACAACCAAGCTATTTTCCTTCAGTGTTGAGGCGGTGCCTTGTCGGGCCTTTAATTTGGGAACACTACATATCCTGCCTTTCTTATTTTCCAGTGTTGTTTGAATGTTAATTGGGTTTAGTTTTAGAGTTTTAGGTTTGGTACCAGTTGTCCGATAATTTCCCATATGTAAATTATGGTGTACCTCTATCTTCTTTCCAGGAAGTACAAATTTAGTTTACGTAGTCTTTCTCAGTAGGTGAGCTTTTTGCAGCCATCAATCTTGGCTATGAAATGTCTCTGAGTTTCTTCTAGTTTGTTATGATAGTTTCTTCCTTTTTATATGGGGGCGTCAAAATTGAACAGTATTCAAGTTTTGGTATAATCAGTGTTTTTTAACAGGGGAATCAATACTGTCCTGTCCCTTCTTTTGAATTCTCAGTACCTGTCCCGTGACTCTTTTTCCTTTATTTATCGCTATCTGATTTTGTTTCGAATTTTGCATCATCTTTCATTATTACCCCTAGATCGATCGCTTTCTTGCTTCTCTGAATTTCTTGTCTATCTGGAGCAGAATATGCAGCCTGTTTAAGTTCCTCATTTCTACCATATCTCAAGAGCTGAAATTTCTCGGGTTAAATGTCATGTTGTTGTCTTCTGACCATTTGTATATTTTTTTCGTGTTCCTCTGCAAGGCCTCCACTTCATTTACATCGTTGATTTTTCTGCTGATCTTTGTATCGTCTGCAAAGGATGTTGCTATCCTGTTGTTGTTTACTCCACTGTTTATGTCTGTTAGCATGATAATGAACAGGAGTGTGGCCAGTACTGTACCTTGTGGTACTGAGCTGCGTACTTCCGATTCTGATGATGATATACCTTCAATTTTGACGACCTGTAGAGGTTCTCTGAGGAAGTTGTAGATCCATTTTCCCACTTTGCTGTTATTACCATTATATATATATATATATATTATATATATATATATATATATATATATATATAAGATTAGCTTAAGATTAGTTACCTTAATATAACCTATCAGAAACTCATTTTATGGTTTCGATACGGGTGAGATAAATTTTCGCTTTGGAATTCAGACTGATTTTATAGGTTATGCATCTTGTGCACTTGAGTTATCTAATGACTCGTTTCATGACAGGTCCTTCGGACGAATTGGTTCCTTAATGAGAAAACCTGACAGCATAAACATCTTTCCCTAGAGCGATTGTGATAAAATCATAAACACAGAAATTAATATGGAAGGTGAATAGAAAAGTGTGGAAATAAATTCGTCTAAAAAAAAAAAAATTCCCATAAATTATTAATTTGGGTTTTATGTTTCAAAAGAAAAAATTACCCCAACAAAAAAGATAATTAGTATGATTTTTAGTTCTGTTTTGAAAATTTAATTTTCGGTGAGCGAATTTGTTCCTAAAATTGTAGGCCTACGTTAATCCTAAATTGTTATTTGCAATAAGTAATGGCATGAATTTGGACAAATAAAATGATTCATCATACAAAACTGAGTCTTTATCCGCAAGCTGTATGCTTCAAATGCTCGCGTGTAAAGTCTAGTGCTTGCATAATACCGAAAATTTTCAATACCGGTATTTGGAGGCAATTATGCTAATCCCGGTATTGATACCGGTATTATGAAAAAAATAATTTATTTTGATTTATTATGGTGCCACCCTACCAAAAGTCTGAGGGACTTGCAGTACTCACCATATTTACTATAAATTAATGACCCAACTCCAAATAGATGGCATTCTATTCGAAAAAGTTTATACAGTAAATTACTAAATTGTAATAAAAATATTATTTGAATTTTTTTTTAGCATATTATTATACAACTACTGGGGTAGATAGAAATAGTTCCACGCTAATGATTTTCCTGACATTCTTGACAAAAGTTTGAAGGGGTATATTAGTTTTAAAAGTTTTCTTCATATAAGAATATCGCAAAAGTTATTTGTAAAATGTTTAAATCAGATAGATCTATTAGCAACACAACCTTCCTCTACAATGTTGAAAATCCAAGTGACAAATGTAAGAAGAAAGAACGATGCATTGGGATTTGGGAACGCGATGATTTGAAATCGTGTGCATACGTTTTTGAACGTATCTAATACGTTTTAAAACGTTTGAAGCGAAAAAATTGACAAAATACGTTACAGTTTAAAGCATTACTTATTAGTCTCCTAGAACACGATAAATCTGGTTTATAAGAATTATTATGTATAATAATATATATATATATATATATATATATATATATATTTATGTCTGCAATAAAGAGTTTTTGTTTGTTTTGTTTGTTTGTTATAACCTCTTTTCATGATCCATACATAATATAAATTTATAAAAGTTAGTGCAATAAATAGTTTTCTTTGATAGAAAGGAATAGAAAACGAAAAAAAGAGGTTAACTGCAAAATACCCCGAAACTTTTTTTTTCTCCGAATCCTCCAAAAACAGTTTATTTGCCTATCGGAGGACTAAATTGCCTAAATTTTACAATAGCAATTTTTGTCAATACCGAAAACCTATAATATCGGTATCGGTATTATTTGTACTTCTTCAATACCGGTATTAATACCGGTATTTCAATACCGGTTTTAACCCCTAGTGTAAACGAATGATATTAACCCTGACGTGGAAATGGAATTTTTAAGAACTAATTTGAGGAATTAGTATAGAATTGTTAGGTGCTAACATCAATATTTTGTGTTGCTGATAGGAGTATGCCAATTTTTTACTTATTAGTGCCATGATATTACATTATTTGAATATTTATGCTACATTTTGTTAATAATTTATTGACAAGCATATTGAAAACGTAGTTCGTACTGAGTTCGCCTTACGGGCATATTAACTTAGCCTATATATAATGTATATAGGCCGGCTTAACGAGGAAATTGGAGGAGACCTTCTTCCCTTGAAATATTTTACTAAACTGAGCCTTTAGATATCATTTTAGTCTTATCTATAATTATCTATCTAGAATCTTATATATATAATCCTGAGAGAGAGAGAGTTACAAGGACAAGAGGAAGCCTCGAAAACCTTTCGGTCCACTCGGGAAAGTTTGTTATTAAACTAGCTTATTTTTAACTATTCCAGTAGTAGTAGAAACTGGATGAAAAAGCATAAGGCTCTCTCTCCACCCTCCGCTCCCTCCCCGCCAGAGGCGGGTACAAATAAAAGTTGAAGAAATACCTTGATCTGAGAAAGTAGCCAAGAGAATTTTTCAGGAAAGAGGAAGATATATAAGCTAGCTCTACAATTACTCTATGCACATACAGAGATCGTACACTTGATAGCACAGCTGTATAAACTAACCAATAATGTACTTGTGCCGATTGCACATCAACCATTTGGTATCGGCACAAATACCTCGAACATTTGGTTTTGATTTTATACAAAAAATTTACAGCTCTATTTACGGAGGTATTGGTTCAACAAATACCCGCATGACCCAGTTCAACCGAGGCCCAAAAGGATTAAGAAAGATGTAAAGGTTAAACTCTCCATGTCTACACCCATGTAGGCGCAAAGCCATCACACCGGAAAAGTGATGAAATGCTTCTACAGGAAAGGGGGAAACAAGAATTAAGAACAGAAATCGGATTTTCCACACCATGCCTTCACCCGTCACGTGCATCCAGCCACTCAAGATTAAGAAGAGAAAAAATAAATCGTGATAGAAGAAACGCAACTCTACCTCACCTTATCGCCCATTCATTTTTGAAGTTTTTTTTGTTCGTTATGAAATTTTTTCTACAAAATATTTTTCTACTCTATTCTTAGATATATTAACAAGGCAGGGAAGCGTGTTTTCTGTAATTCAATATCTGTCCTGTGTATGTGTCTGCCAACTCTTTGAATGTCGCAGAATTTCAACTTGGGTCTTCCGCCGTGAAAGGTTTTTATACGGCAAGTGATATACTGAGTCGTTCATACTTCGCGGTGTTATGCCACCACGAGACTATGGAAAACCTCTTTTAGGCGAGAAATATCAGTGGAAAATCCCTGTATCTTTTTTTTATATAGATAGAAGGGGGCAAGGGCGAATGCCAGCAAAAACGCCCCTCCCATAGAGGAAGAAGAGAGCAAAAATCAATGTTCAAGGTTTTCGAGATGCCTGGACACTGCGTTTGAAAGACTGAAGGTCATAGACAGAGGGAAAGATGGATTAAGAACGATTGTTCCAGAGTTGACCGTGTACTTGTCCCTTCTGGAGAATGAAAACGTTTCATGGGTGATCTCCCGTTGTTGCTACGGCGCGTTCAAGAGTCTCCCACTTAGAGGTGTTTATGAGGCAAATGATAACAAAAATTAGTTGCTCGATGGTTGATCATGCTATGTGGGGCACAGTCAATCAAAAACGTTTCTGTATAGTGGAGAGTGAGAGATAGAGAGATTTAACTACTTTAAGTGGACCATTCATCCTGATATCAAGAAATTTGAAGAAAACTAAAATGTCCCTTGACGAATTCGCAACTGAAAGGTGCACATGTGCCTAAAAACTTCTCTGACTGCAATCGTAAGTTTTCAGCTTTGACCTCATTGGTCGAATTAAAACAAAACTCTCTCCCCTCTCGCCAATACAAGGTAACAAATAACCGCAAACACCTCCACTCGACAACCATTCAAAACAACACAATTATATTTAATTTTATTTATTACATCAGTAACCAAGGTGTGATTATAAAGGTACTGCAAGGCGGTGCCCGTAGCTCTGTCCTGCTCAGTGGGTAACACCGTTTCCCTATAAGCGAAGCGAAGACACTGAGGTATGGATCGCATTAGTCTGGCATGAGCGTTGTTTCAGTTTTGGTCCTCTTGACACGCGTAATTATTATTAAAAGTATCGTGGGCGACAGGCCTTTAGAGATAATAATTAATGTTTGTGACTGTATTTAGAATAAGATAAGAAAGAGAAACGTAGCTGGCAATGAACTCGTTATTTAGAATAAGAAAAAGAAGAGTAACATCATAGCTGGCAATGAATTCATTACAATTACACGGTAAAATTACAATACAAACAGAAGTCAGTACCTGCTTGGTAATTCGAAATAACTGCAACTTGTTTATGATAAGAACTATTTAAATATGTCGCACGATAGATTAGAAATTTGTATTATAACAATATTATGCCCTTGTTATGAGAGACAGGAAGATTGTTCTTTAAATAATACAACCTCGCGATATATTACTACAGGGTATTCCGGGTTGTGGAATGATTTTATTGTTTCTCTTAAAAGGGAAGCAAGGAATTCATATATGATAATTGAAGCCCTTTTTGTATAGAACTATAGACCTTAATTGTAAGAGCCCATTTAGCTCAACATGCATCAAACTAGATAGAGCTCAATATAGGTCAACCATTAGGAGGTGTAAACGAGTAAATAATTCCTTTCGAATCTTAAGAGATGATGAGGCGTACCTAAATAAAAATAGTGAGGAATTCTGGTCTTATACATGTTAGCTACGAGAGAAGTGGCAAGACTGACCTCCCGTTAACAGTCGACGGGGCGTCCGCAAGAGGTTGAAATTGCAGACTTATGGAAAACTCATTATTCAAAGGTTCTTAATAGAGTGGTTGAATAAAATTCTCTGACTTCAGTCCCTGCATGAATTTAAAATTCTGATCAATACTCGAAGATGAACTCTCCTCCGAGTATAGAGGTGTGCTGTATTTGCATATTTCACTATACTATTTTCAACAATGTTCGCTCATAGCTATACATACCTCTGCCGAGATTATACAAGTGTTTATATTACGCCTTTGGTTAAGAAGCTTATAAATTTGGAAATATTTTATTCAGCAATAATTGCAGAAATACCCGCTACAGAATCCTCTGTACTGAATATTTTGAAATTGCAGAATACCCATAAAACTTTAACAGTTCGATGCGTATACAATATTTCAGATTGCTTTAGGTCCCCATAAGGGATAAAACACTAAATGAGGTCAAACGAGGGCATATAATTTAAGTATATATTGATTATATTATACTAAAAATTCCATTAGTTTAAGGTTTGAAAAAGAAAATCTTCAAGATGTACGAAAACTATCTACCTTCGAAATCTTTGGCATCTCCTGTGTTTGCCAATCATATGTGGCTTTTCCGAGGAGAATAAATATGCCCAGTCCAGCTTAAATCAAAGAATTAAAAGTTTTGACAATCTGAATAGTCAAACTGTTTATTTTCCTGTCATTTTCCTCCAAAGCTGGACTTCATAGTATGAATATATCTTTAGCGTTGTTTAATAAGTGTACATACATACATTATTAAAAATCTCATTTCCCCAAGGATGTGGGATGAGAGGGTAGAAACAACCTGGATGCAAAGTACAGAAGTTAGTGAAAAGGAGAAACGCAGAAAGTAAAGCTTACACATC
>JAJOZX010008817.1:17500-27500 GCA_023014485.1 Bathynomus jamesi | reverse complement strand
GGTGTATTATTTCTCCATGCATTCGTAGTTTAGTGGAAGTATGAAGAGTTAAACAGCTTTTCACATTGAGTATCATTCCGCTCATCCGCCCATTTCGGGTTATGAGCAGCTCGAAGCAGCATTGCCAAGCAAATAGGGGTCAAAGTACTGACGAGGCTTTCGTACGTGGTTCATCACCATTGAAAGCAACAATGGTCTGTGTCAGTCTAATCAGAAGAACATCTATATCCGTATTCAATTTATTGCACGTTTCGTTAGTTTGTATTGCAGACACCCCCAGTTATTATCAGTCCTGGTGCATGATTCTTCAGGAGTAAGATGCAACGCAAGTTTGTATTTCCTCCCTAAGACAGCACAAATTTACATGTATCAATCACAGTCATTCTCGTACTACCTCGTATTACCTACTACTACTCGTACTGCCTTGCTCTCCACAAACTCTACCAAACAACCGCAAGTATTTGCAATCGCAAACTGTCCGTATACAGGCCTGTATTTATTTCATAATAATATTCTTTATACAGGGTGTTTCAGGAGGAAAGGTCAATACTTCGGGGGGTGATAGTATCGGTCATTGTGAGAAAAAAGTTCATATGAACATGTCTAATTCTGAATGGTTACGGAGATGGGTTGGGTACGATTCGATGTGGCCGACTCGATGCGACCCAACTCGATGTGGCCGACTCGATGTCAGGACAACTCGATGTCAAGCCAAGTCGATGCCAGGCCAAGTCGATGCCAAACAGTGTTGTAGTCAAGTCTGAAGCCAAGACCGAGGCCGAGTTCAATAATTACCTTACCTACCTAACCTTACCTAACCTAACCTACCTAACCTAACCTACCTACCTAACCTTACCTACCTACCTAACCTAACCTACCTACCCTACCTACCCTACCTTACCTACCTACCTAACCTTACCTACCCTACCTACCCTACCTTACCTAACCTTACCTACCCTACCTACCTAACCTACCTAACCTAACCTAACCTTACCTACCCTACCTTACCCTACCTTACCTTACCTTACCTAACCTACCTAACCTAACCTACCTACCCTACCTTACCTAACCTTACCTACCCTACCTACCCTACCTACCCTACCTACCCTACCTTACCTACCTTACCTAGCCTTAATTATTTTTTATGCTTTACTTTTTCTTCTTAAAATACCCTTAAAAGATAATAAAGCACAATATGCTTCGACTTGGCCTGGCATCGACTTGGCTTGACATCGAGTTGTCCTGACATCGAGTCGGCCACATCGAGTTGGGTCGCATCGAGTCGGCCACGTCGAATTGTCCCATCCCCTACGGAGATAGAGCTGTTTGAATCTGATGCGCGCGCAGCTCTTCCTCCCCCTTCCCTCCCCTATAACCTTGAACCATGTAAGCTGTAATGTAAGCATGCAACATAAGCCAATCGACAGCTGACTGTTGTAAGTGATATTGTTTGGTGTTTGAAGCAGTGTTAAGAATGCCACACACCTTCACACATGCCGAATATGCAGATATGGTGTATGTCTACGGTTTTTGCGATGGAAGTGCAACAGCTGCTGTTGCAGAATACCGTCCATGGTTTCCGAACCGCAGAATTCTGGATCGAAGAGTGTTTACCACGGTTTTCAACACATTGCGTGAGATTGGTACACTTCCCAGCGCTCATGTTTCGTCTGAACGTGAAGTTCAACAAGATGTGGATGAAGTGGAAAACATTCTTCAGTTGGTAGAGCGTAGTCCTACTACTAGCTCACAAAGAATTTCTACACGTCTCGGTGTACCACACACAAGAGTATGGCGAACATTACGTGAGGAAGGCTTGTATCCCTATCATGTACAGCGTGTACAACACCTTCAACCAGGAGACGCTGCCATGCGACTGGAATTTTGTCATTGGGTAAATGCTAATCGCCGATTGCTTTGATTAATACTGTTCACCGATAAAGCTACTTTCACCCGTGACAGTATCAACAACACTCGTAACTCTCATCGGTGGTCAGACGAAAATCCAAATGCCACTGTGGAAACAAATTTTCAACATCGCTTCTCTGCCAATGTGTGGTGCGGTATCATCGATGATCAGCTGATTGACCCTGTTACTTTAGAGAATCGTCTTACAGGACAAAGTTACCTAGAATTTCTGCAAAATGAATCGCCAGGACTATTGGAGGATGTTCCTTTGGCTACACGCGCTGGTATGTACTTTCAGCATGACGGAGCTCCTCCACATTCTACCCGTCTGGTGATGCAATACCTAAATCAAACTTTCCCTGTCGATGGATCGGCCGCGGTGGTCCCATTCAATGGCCACCAAGGTCTCCAGACCTCTCTCCGTTAGATTATTGTTTAGGGGGGTGGATGAAAAGTCAAGTTTACAAAAGAAAGGTGGATACACGAGACGAATTGCTCGCGCGCATTTTGGATGCTATTGCCCGCATAAAGGAACGTCAAGATCAACTCAGACGAACAACACGCGATCTTCGCACACGAGTTGCAAAGTGCATTGAGGTTGACGGTGGGATTTTCGAAAACGTATTGTAAACTGTAACAAATTTGTCATTTCTGTATCTGATACCATTCAAAATGCCAATGTTTAAACATTAAATGTTAGAAACAGTAATTGGTTTCTCTTTCTTGATTACCATTAACACTGTTTTTGTATTTGTAGATTCAAACAGCTCTCTCTCCGTAACCATTCAGAATTAGACACATGTTCATATGAACTTTTTTTCTCACAATGACTGATACTATCACTTTCCGAAGTATTGACCTTTCCTCCTGAAACACCCTGTATATCTGTAGAGTCAACGCGGAAAAACATCGTATTTGTGAACTCAAATGGAATAAAATTTAAGAAGCCTACGTCTCAAAGTGGAATAACCAACCCCTAAAATCCAAACCCAGAAAAAAACTCGGAAAACCTTAGGAAAAAAAATTTATATATATATAAGTACGCCTATATATAGGATGGTCCAAGAAATAAAAGTTTTATTTTTGTACTTACTCAAGGCTGCCCTTGTTTGAAATAATAAAAGGATAATTGCTACAAAAAATTAGCTCATTCTGACTATATTTAGAGGTCGCTACAAAATGAATAATTTTTTCTTAAATGAAAGAAATAACGAAATTTGACAAAGGAGCATGCAAATGGCTTTTAATTCTGTAAAGACGCTTTAGAGGGGTAGGAAACGTTCGTCGATGGGTCTCAACAATGCGGAGAAGGAATTGTTTTTGCTGCTCATCTTTGGTAAGCGTTGTATTGTACCGTTGAATAAGAGCAATCGCTCTCTCTGCAGAGTCATTGACAACCTTCATCTTCAATGCTCTTTCTTTCAACAACTCTTAGTTGTCGTTACTTGGCCAATCACTTGGTGGTTTCGAAAGAAACTCTTGAGCAATCTTATTTCTATTTTTATCCAGTACATCGAAGAGTTGAGCCATCTTCTCGCTGACGTAAGTTTCCAATGGTTTGCTGTTTTGAACAGCTTTGAATCGAGGCGCTTCAGACCTTTCGCTTTTGCAGGCTGAGATAAATTTTTAATCACATTTTCTTTTACTTTGCTGTCCAACCCATCGTTAAAAAGTGACAGTCTAATCAACTCTTCCGAGAAGTACCAGAGATGTCTCTTAAATGCCTTGAATGCAATTTCAACCAAAACCCTGTTTGGATAAGTTTCCATAACTGTTATAAAAGCTAAGTCGTTTCTAGGGGCCCTCACTGCCAAGGGTGCTTCATGCCACTATTTATTATAAACAAGTGCCACAGAGACAAAAATCTTTCAGACCCTTTTTTCATGAGCAGTAAATTTCATTTGCTCCTGGAAGAGAAAGATCTTCAAAGCATAGATAGCTTTTACAATCCAGCGAGCCTGATGAAGAGGTCCTGGAGCTCTGATGTTGTACTTCTTATGTAAACTTTCTCCCAGGAAAATTAGAGAAAGATGGAGGAATTCACTGTAGTTATCTCTTGAGAAGCTGCTGTTCTGAAGAGCGTCGGAGAGGTACTGTATCATCTTTTGACAAAGCTGCCACAAGTTTCCTTCAAAAAGTTCCATTCCTGCTGATATGAAATTTTCTTTATTGATAACTGGCCATTGTGCCATCAATCGCTTAAACAATGAGACTTGTGGTCCTTTCGAAGGTTCATGAATACTAGAAAATACGTTAGCCAAAACGACTTCATACACATGATGACATGCTATCCACGTCAGAGAGCGACCTACAGCTCTCTCTATCAGGGTACAAGCTCCAGACATCAGTCCAGTGTTTGATGCTGTTGTATCAAATGCAAGCCCCTGCAACTGTTTTCTCAAGCCCCACTCATCCAACATCCTGAGGCAGACATCAGCTTGTGCTTGTCCCGTTCCGTGAGGGATGAGTAGAACACCAAGTAGTTTATCTTCTCCTGCAACAACGATTGCGATGCGGTCCACATTTTCATGTCCTGCTGTTATATCAGGAAGCATTTTCCCATCCAAGTGAAGCAGAAGCGGAGTGTCAGGAGAAAAGCTTGATTTTTCAGTAGATGCGATAGTTTCACGAGCTTTAATTCGAGATCAACAAATTGTACTTCGAGAAAATGCCATTGAGCCCAGATCATGGCTAAGAGACTTAGCTGATGCTGCAATAACAAAGGCTGCATTGCGTTCGCTTCGATTAACACGGTCGAGTGCCTGGGCTACCTCATCTGAGATGACTGTTTTCTTGCATTTGGAAGGAGGGTTCGATGATGATGATGGAGATGGACGACACGATGCATCAGAATCCGTGGACGAGGAAGAAGCCACCACATCAGTTATCACTTTATCAGATGCCATAAGTTGATATTTCTTTTGTTTTTCATCGTCGCTTCGCGTTTTTCTATTATATTCAGATTCTTCTCGTTGCCTCTTCCGATCCTCTTTTTTAGCCAAGGCTCGATCAATGTCTTCAAAACTAGCGCAGGAACGATCTTCTCTCTGCTTGATAGGGAATTCTTTGTCCTCTTCGTTAGTCATTATCTTTAAGGCATCTGCTCTGGCGACATCGAAAATGTCCTCAAGATCAGCATTGAATATTGCCACATTCCTTTGTATGCTTTCTGAGGATGACTTCTTATTTTTCTTTAGAGCGCAATATTGTTCGAATAATTTCCTCAGTTTCCTCTCAGCATTGTCCGATCTTTGAGCTGGAATCCTTGCTTTATCCCAGATATAAAGAACAGCAGAGACAGTCTCTTTCAAACTTGCAGTGACTGTTCGTTTTCACTCGATGTGATAAAATAAGAACTTGCTTAACACCACGCTTTGGAGGTAATCGCGAGGTTAGATCTTTTGTAGGTTTTCCAGTGAGCCAAGTACTGGCAGAACTTCGGGTCGGCTGTTTGGCGTTCACCATGGCGATGAGTGACTGTAACAAACAGAAAACAAATCAATATTTTAATAACTTACATTTATAACTATATAATAAATAACTTATAATTTATCAGACTCTTTCCTACAATGAGGTATGTAAGTGAAAAGAAAAGAACCTCATCTAAAATCGCATATTTTAAAAGCGGCTCCGTCCATTCATATGTATACTTATTGTATGATGTACATAATAAGACTATATTATATATGGATATGCTACATATATTTTATACATCTGTAATTATATGCAAAGAATATTTAATATATACACTAATTTATAGTTTATATACATTTCAGTATATATGCATTAGGCCGGGTCGAAAATGGGAATTTTTTTTATTTCTTAAAAAGTACACTATGTGAGAAGGTTTTCTTTTTATCACTTTAACAAAATATTAAAAATCAAGCATGTGCTACCCTACTACCCCTATCACATGCCCCTCCCTTTTTTACCTTCATATTTGCATATGTTTAATGTTGTTATATGTTACATGATAAGTTGTTTGTTTAATGCTTGATATTTTTATGTTTCAGATAAATAGAAATAACTTTTCAGATAAATAGAAATAATTTGCATTTGCTTTAATTATAATTTGAATTATTATAAATTACATATAATTTGATTTTATTTCTGAATATAAACTGACTACTAGAAGCAAGTCCTCAAGTGCAGACTTTGGATATCCTACGGAATTCCCAGCAGCCATGATTCCTTCAAAAGCAGATGTTGTGAGGCACTACCTTTTTGTGCCCCGTCGTGAAGAAGCTAAATCAAAAGGATCAGCAACTGCTAATGATTGTTACAGAGTTGTTGTAAAAGATATTGAAGACATTTGGATGAAATTTTATTTTTCTACGATTAACACCAAAGGTATCTCTCTTAAAGTCAGTCGACTAATAGAAGAAGCCTTGCAGGTGTAAGGATAAAATACCAATGGTAGAATGGGAGTCTCTTGTGGGTCAAAAACAAAGAAAAAAATCAGTTAGGACCAATTGATCGCATAGCTAGTTCAACAAAGAGATCTTTAGCAAGAGCTCAAGAAGTACAAAACCGTCAAATAAAAGCACAAGAAGAAAAGACTGAAGCCACCAATGTTTTACCATCGGAATTTATAGAAAATATCGAAGAAGACGTGGATGTAGATTCAGAGAGTCAGGATGTAGATTGAGGCCGATTTAGAATTGACTGAGAATATTCAGAACAGGCACTCCTATAAAAACCTAGCATAACAGCAGATCGATATCGTGTAAGTTGTAGAGCTGCAGCTGCAATAGTCAATGCAACTTTAAAAGATATGGGGATCCTTAACCACACCAACATGCTTGACAGAAAGAAATTAGAAAAAGAAAGAAATCGCATGGGTGAAATAAATACTTTTAGGTCTAAATCCGAAAATCTGAGGATGGAGTGCCTTGGATTTGATGGAAGGAAAGATAACACATTAACTAAAAGTGGAAAGATAAAAGAAGAACACTATGTTATTGTGAAAGAACCTGGAAGCATCTATGTAGACCATGTCACAACAGATAATGGAACTGCTCGCTGCATAGCAGAAGAGTTGATAACTATTATTACAGACTCGAACAGCACAGATACTATCAAAGCTTTATTGTGTGATGGTACTCCTGTAAATACAGGAAAAATTGGTGGAGCCATAAAACTGGTTGAAATTCATCTTAACAGACCAATGCAGTGGTTGGTGTGCCTCTTGCATTTGAATGAGCTGCCTTTTATGCACGTCTACAAAGCCATTGATGGTAAAACAACAGGTCCAAATACTTTTGTGGGTTCAACTGGGAATAAACTGAAAACAGATTTAACAAAATTGGAGGTAGTCAAATATTCTCGCGTAAAGAGAAACATTAAAGAAATTCCAGCAAATATTGTGAAGGAGCTAAGCAGTGATCAAAGATATCTCTATGATATGTGTCTAGCAGTGCAAACTGGAGACACTTCTCAAGATCTGTCCACTCGATCCCCAGGTACCATTCACCATACTCGCTGGTTAACTCTAGCCAACAGGGTCCTTCGATTATATATCTCAACGCCAAATCCCAATAAAAACCTTCAAGATATAGTCAAGATTATTATGCAGTTCTATGCTCCAGGGTGATTTTGGATAAAATCTCATCTTAATACAACTGATGGTGCATATAACTTTTGGCACTTAATGTGCTTCCTTCTAAATTTAGATGAACAACATAGATCAATCATAGAACCAGTATTAAAGAATAACGCCTACTTTGCCCACCCAGAAAATATATTCATATCAATGGTAACTGACAGAGACTAGAAATTAAGGAGCAAGCTATCAGAAAATCATCCTTTCAAGAACAGGATTTTCAGGTACCAGAAACTTTGAGTTGTCTCGAACCCTCAATTTCCAATCTATGACTACACCGAGATGATCGATTGGCAAAAAGAGATCATTACTCCTCCACCGCTGCTAAACAATTTTAGCGACGATGAGCTACTACAGGCTCGATGTAAGCCACGGACATAGCTTCTTTTCCATGCCACAGTCAAAGTGTGGAAAGGGCAGTGAACCTAGTAACAAAGGCATGTCAGGAAAGAATAGGATATGACAACCGTCAAGAGTTTATCTTAAACTCATTAGAATCAAGGCGAAAACTGCCCAAGTTTGGATGGAAGGCCCAATGGAATGAGTAAAAAACATATTAAATAAAATTTCCTAATGATATTGAAAATTTCTTCCCTTTTGATGTGATAAGGAACAATGAAAAGGAATTGAATTTTAGCACATTTTTATGTGTTTAATTTTTCTTCTTAATATATTGTTGTACTTAATAATTTTCCTAATACTGTACATTATTAAATAAAATATTATACGTTAATAAAGATTTGTGTCGTCAAAAAACCTGAATGTAGAGTAAGTCTCGTAAAAATGGAATATTATTCAATATAGGTCAAAAAGTGAAAAATTGTGCCAGGGGTAGGAAGCTTTAAACAGCGAAAATAATTTGAGGGGGTTCCTGTGTTCCATTCAAACACTCACAATATGTACCTTTTCAATATAAAATTTCGACTCGGCCTAATATGTATGTAGCAGCTTTGTAGCTCCTAAATATCTAAAATAATTCATAATATGAATGGTCAACATTTATATATACATATTACATATTTAATGAGTTTTTACTTACCAAAAATATACGAAGTTTATTTCTGCTTTATCACGAAATCAACGTTTCACCCACATCATACAGCTGCCTACTACACCACTGCATTAAGAAGCCCCATATTTCCAGCCTTTGCTTGTCAAAATATGCAAACTCAGGGTGAATCAAGTCAGTGCTTGATTCAAGGTAACTCAACCCAAGACGAATTAATATGTGGGTTTTTGTACATGTATATTTTGTATATTGTGTATCCTTTGCAGCTATTTCTCGTAATCTAGATTAATGTGTATAATATATAATATACATATTATACACAGTATATGTACTGTATATACATTACACACACATACTCGCACATAGGCACACATGCTTACACACATACACAAGGAATTGCCCAAATAATGTAATTCCAGTATGAAAGATTTTCAATTTGTAGCGACCTCTAAATCTGCAACAATTTGCTCAAACTTTTGTGCGAGAGTTACTATTGCAGAGTACAATAAGAGCAGCCTGAGGAGATTGACATTTTAAAGTTTGAAGTTTTACCATACTATCTTGGACCACCCTTATATATATATATAATAAATAAATATATATATATATATAATATATATATATAATAGATATATATTATATATATATATATATATATATATATATATATTATATACTGTATATAAAATATACATATATATAGAGATTATATACTCTATATAAAATATACATATAGATTTTTTAATAGCTTTGAGTTTAAATCAATGTCAATGGATTATTTTTAATGATTGTTTACTAGTCTGTAAAACTATATTTGAAACGTTTTAACTGTAACTAATTACAGTACGAACTAATAATTACAGGTAAATTGCTTCAATTACTATCACTTATAAATAACTACTTACCCATACCGATAATTGAAATAATTTTTCCTTTGGAATAAACGGGAACTTTTACGTATGTATATATATTATATATATATATATATGATATATAGGAATGATATATATATATATATATATATATATATATATATATATATATATATATATATAATGCAAACCACAAGGAAAAAGAAAAATGATTTGTCTTTCGTGTATTCAGAAGTACACCTCGTCAGGGAATGAAAGGAGAATGCGAGATAACGAAAATATATACAAATGTACAACGGGACAGAAAATAAAAAAATTAACAACATGACTGACAGGAGTTGATTAAAGGCAAAAGGTATTTTAACAGGATATTGTCAATTTATACATTCCCTCACTGTTATTGAAATTATTTTTTAAAATGGATAAATGCACATTCTACAATATTCCTTTCAATTATATCTCTGTTTTTACCGAGCACTTTAGAACTTCCCACTTGATACTATGATTACATCTATACATATGGTTAAACAATGCATTAGAATTATTTGCTGTTCTATACGCATATTATGCTGTTTTACCCTAATATCTAACGTTTTACCCGTTTGGCCT
>JAJOZX010008817.1:7500-12500 GCA_023014485.1 Bathynomus jamesi | reverse complement strand
TTTTATATACAATCAGCATTGAAGCATTGCTACAAAAAAAACCATTAGTTTATTATATAGAGATAAATTCAAAATGCCAGTGCTATTTACATACTTTAATTACTTTAATTAGCATTATTTCCTTATACAACATTTATTTGATATACAATGATTATACAATATGGTGTATTTTAAGGTGCGACCTCATTGATAGTTATTTTTTGAGAAGAACAGTTTTTGATGGAACTGGGTGACTCTGGCGGTGTTTTGCAACAATTTGGAGCAGGAACTGGAGCTGCTCTTCCCCCACTGTCAATTTCTTATTCAGCTCTTGAACTAAAGCTACTGCACGTTCTGCCCGGTCATTTACAACAGATAGAGCTGCAACAATAGCTCTGGCCCTTAAATATTCACAGTTGGATGTCCAAGTGCTGGGTGCCTTGTTCAGAAATCCTTCTGGCAAATTCAGCTTAGTAAAGAATTCTCTAGTATTTCTCGTAACAAGTTGGTGTAGTCCTTCACCAGAGCAGAAGGTCGATTCAGGAATCCGAGGACGCTTGTGTGGTCTATCAGTGAACTCATCTTCTAATGCCTTTACCATGCGTTTCTTTACATCTATAGTAATTCGCTCATCAAAGAAAGCAAGACCAACTGCTTCTTCAGACAGGTACCATAAGTGGTTAGAGAGCTTTTTTTTAGTTGCATCAGAAATCTTTTTGTTAGGATAATTAATCAATGACCTCATAAGGAGCCAGTCATTAAATGGGGTTTCAATAGGGAGTGAGGATGTTGTCCAAGCCTTCATATAGATGAGAACAGAAGAAAGGGAAAGATCTCGAATTCCTCGTTCTTCAGTCTTAGTCATCTTGAACTGATTTCGAAAAAGCCACATCTTGATAGAATAGAGCGCTTTGGACATCCAGCGAGCTCGATGCATGGCACCTGGTGCACGAAACTTGATGCCTTTATTGGGACACCTCCAAGAAAGATGATGGACAGATCCAACAGTTCTTGATAGTCATCCCGTAGCATAGGTGCCTGGGATCTAGCAAACTGAATTAGTTCAGTTTTAGACTGGATAATTGCTTCTTTAGTAATCGTGTCTGTCTCACCTGTTTGGAACTGGCTTTGATCAACAGAAGTCCAATTGTCACGAAAACGCTTAAAGATCAATATCTCTGGACCAGTTGATGTAGATCTCAATGTTGCTTCAAATGCAGCTCCCAACAATAAATCTAAAACATGGTGTCTACAAGGCAAGTACAAAACATGTCCCAATTTTGCTTCGATGAGAGCACAGCTCCACTATATTGACCCGTGTTTGAAGCTGTTGTATCGAAACAAATTGCTTTTACTCTCTCTGTAATTCCCCATTCATTCAGGCAGTTAAAGACGGCTTCAGCTACAAACTTGACAATTATCTCTAATATATTCATTTAATTGAATTCATCATAAATATGATGATTAATTAATTAAAAACATATGTTTAGTATACTTGACAACTGCTAGTAATTTCAAATATTAATTGCATAAATAATAGCTATATTTTATGAACTTTAATAAGCGGGGGCGACCTCTAAAAATTGTTCAATCCAAAAACCATTTTATATGTGATGTTTTTTCAACCAATGGAACTGGTTGAGGGGGCGAAACCTAAAACAATCAACACTTCGAAAATAAGAGACACCCTAATATATATATACACACACATTTTTTTACTCCTAAAAATGGGTTTTGAAAGTCGTTGATAACTGACTTGTATGAAGAATTCCGTTTATGTAGTGAAGCAGACCGATACGTTTTGGTACTTTTGCATAAACTCAATTCATTATGAATACGTACACACACCAGCAACCAGTGGTTAAAACACGGTTTCCCTATATAAGCGAAGACACTAAGATCTGGTGTCTAACTCCCGATGGTGCTGGTTTTTAATAAGGATCGAGAAGTTAGCGCGATGGGCTGTATGATGAGTCTGGCCTGAGCGCTGTGTCCTCCTCACTGATCATCAGTATTAATCAGTATTCCATACACGTAGTGTATGAAAAACTTATGTTTTTATGTATCATTTTTATTTTTTTTTTTTTTCTGAACATTTTCTTCTGTAATGAACAGGAAAAGTACTCTTTCCCTGTCCTCTGCATAAATCATTTTAGTCTGGAGTTCAGGGTTGTTCTAAATCATATGCGATACGGAGACGAAGTCGGGTGAATGCTCCCCTGAATATGTATTAGGGTTGAATATTTCAAAGACTACACACACACACACACACACACACACACACACACACACACACGCCATTAAATGAAATAATGTTTTTCAATATAACTAATTAGGAAAGATATGTATTTTCGACGTACTGTGCTATTATAGTCATAATTTAATGTACAGTATAATGCAACTGCCCATCCCCACCCAAAGATATAGCGTTTCCAGTGTTTGGCAAAAACACGATGAAGCCGCCTCCAGCATGCACTATGCACGCACATTATATACATATATATATATATATATATATATATATATATATATATATATATATATATATATATATAATTATAGCCTGTCCAAAACGTGTCTTGAAAAAAGATTGAGCCTCCTCTCTCTCTCTCTCTCTCTCTCTCTCTCTCTCTCTCTCTCTCTCTCTCCCTACTGTATTTTAGTTAAAACCTGTCAAAAGCAGAGGTACTGTTGAAAAACTTTTACCATATAATGTCCCTAGAAAAGCAGTATTAACAAAAGCCATTAAAATTGTCTACGAATTCTTTGGTTTTTCTTTTTCTCTCTCGTTTTTTTCTTTTTCCCTTTGAGAATCTGTTGAAGTCAAATCTTGATTTCACCGTTTGATTTTTTTTCGGGGGAGATGGGGGTGTGGGGGAAAGTAGTAATAAAAAATTGTGGGGAAAATTTTAAAAAGTGGAGTAAAAAAGTATATACTCGTGTGTGTATATATATATATATATATGTGTGTGTGTGTGTGTGTGTGTGTGTGTGGAGAGAGAGAGAGAGAGAGAGAGAGAGAGAGAGAGAGAGAGAGAGGTGGGGGAAAATAACTAACAATTTGTAGTTTTAGCCATACTTTACGATTATAAAATCGAGCAAGATTGTCGGCGGTGTTTTGCCAAATGATATTTGGATTTTTGCCTTTCCTTTCCCTAAAATAATTTTCTTTTTTATTGTTGCGTTACGTTACGTTTACATATAATTACATTTATTAAACGTTGGTGATGCGTTATATATATTATCCCGCGTATGGGAAAAGTTATAACTATGTGGAGCTAGTTGTGACGTTAGGAGTACAGACAGTAGGTTATAACAAAAAATATTTCTCAAAAGATATACTATTAGGTATTTTTTATGCAACAAAACGAACAATTGTATCAACATTTAATGCTAAGAAAAACCAAATTTTAAAAGTCCCCTTTAATAAACAGAAATAATAAAAAAATTCAGACATCACATTCAGACATTTGACTTGCTAGAAGTTATGTTTCCTAATAACAATCAAGACACTGTAACATTGTTACGATTTACCTAATGAGGCCTGTTACAGTTCGTCCCATTAAATTCTTTTTGCATTTTAAGAAACTGGCGTTTAATTGTCTTTAAGATCGTAATTCTAATTCAGCACTAGATCACTAAAGGCCTTACGTGAAATTCTATATACAAATATTTGAGTTCAACCACGTTACATACGAGGTAGCAAAAATATTTAACAATGACAATATTTAACGACGACGAAAATAACCTTTACGAATATTATTAAGTCTACAAAACGCACGACGTGCTATAACTTCTGTCGTTGTTGTTATAGTGAAAAAGCAATTTAGTTAAAATGAACTTACTCTGGTGTTATATGTTAAGCCATAGTGCCACTGTTATAATTTATCCCGTGTTACAACTATCTCCCATATATATATATATATATATATATATATATATACAGTATATATATATATATATATATATATATATATATATATTATATATATATATATATATATATATACATTATATATATATATATATATATATATATATATATATATATATACATATGTTATAAAACGTTCCACCATAAAACGCCCCATTCCTTATCAAGCCATGAGTACCTAACGTACTATTCCGTATAAGGCAATAAGTAGCTTCCTAAGCGTAAAACTTCAAGCGACAATCCATCGTTTAGCTGCGCACTACTTAACACCCCCTTTATGCCAACATATATAAGTCAGTGTACTACGCCCAAAATCAGAAGTTTGGGACCCGGGTTAGTTGCTTCTCCTAGGCTTGGCTCACTATGAGGGCCTAGTTCGGTATTAGCTTCATCTCCCAGAGTCGGGAGTTGACTGGTAGATAAATATGGTTTCAGGATACAATTGTTAAGGCACTCATTTAAGTTAAGGCTCAACCACATAACTCAGTGAGTCACATTAAACGTTATAAGCTTCGAGCATATCATTTTAATCATTTCTCGAAGCACAGAGTGTTATAATACCGACTAAGAAACTGTCTGACAATTAAGTACCAACTTGAATGACAAGGCAATCCCTCAAACAGTCAAAAGCAGAACCCTTCAGCCCCTTCAGGAAGGGCGACAAGCTTGACCTTCGTGAAATGAGAATCATCGCACGGAACATTTGAAAGATTGAAAGGTACCGTATATACAGTGGCGATTACAAGTATTCGTACAGAGAAATATTTTAGTTAGATTCGTCCTTATCTTTTGCACTATGCATAGGATAGTTATGAAAAGTTTATAGTTCGTTTGAAAAATTTTAACAAATAAAAAAGTTAGTTTAACTCCAACAAATAATGTAAAATGTCAAAGAATTTGAGGAAGAAAAAAAAGTTAAAATGCAAATGTTTTCGTACATTTATTTACAAAATTATTTAATAGTTTGTGTGTCCACCTTAGCCTTGAAGAATTTAAAATTGTTATAAGTAGTTGGCTCTTTATTGATTAGAAACTGTTGGCAATTCTGAATTCTAGAACTTTCTCCGTGAAAAACCATTAGTAAGCA
>JAJOZX010008817.1:0-2500 GCA_023014485.1 Bathynomus jamesi | reverse complement strand
ATATATATATATATATATATATATATATATATATATATAAGGAAACATAATATGAAACAAAGAAAGGACGTTTCTATATGCGAGATATTCTCTTATCAATTCATCGGTTGAAGATGACTTCTCTCATGTGTGTGTGTATATATATATATATATATATACACACACACATGAAAATAGAAATGTCTGCAAACACATAAATCATAGAGGAATTTTTTTACTTATGCATTTGAATGCTTAAGTGCCAAATTTAAAAGTGAACTCCTTTATATCTCATGATATACCCGCAAGGGCTCATAGGTGCAATGATGAAACCCCGATAAGTATACTTAGGGGATAGATACACACACACACTAAACTTTGGATATATATATATATATATATATATATATATATATATATATATGTGTGTGTGTGTGTGTGTGTGTGCATGTGCGTGTGTATAAGTTATTTATAAAAAGCATTAAGCGGGAATAAATCTACTTTAACTAAGCCTTGAGTAATATCTACTGTCAATTTCGATAGGTTTTGCTCGCTTGCACACTGGAGAGAAGGAATACCTAATTCCTAGTAATTGTAGGCTGTTAAAATCGACCAACGATTTTCGTATGCAAATCAGGTAAGTTAAATATAAAAATCTTTGCATCGTTCGTGTCAAGTGTAGAGGATTTTTTAACTTTTTAATTTAGTTTTCGAGTTTTGGGATTTTTATTTTTTTTTATTTATTTGTTGATTTATTATTTATTTAATTTTTTGTTTTATTCCTTCTTCATTTATATAAAAAATAAAGAAATATAATTGACATGAGGAATTAGTGTGTATATACTGTATATATATATATAAGTGTATACATTATTATTATTATATTTATATATTATTTATGTAGTGTTACCTCCTACTGTTAAAACCTTCTAAATGCTAAATATATAAAAACTCAATCACTGTATATCTTTACAGGCGTGAAATGAAGGCATGCGAACGTGTGCAAATATTGAATTACGTTTTTTTTTCATTTTACTGTCCAATGAGAATTTACAGTCCGAAAACGAGTTTTAGTACAGTAAAAAAAAAAAATTCAGTAAAAAACCAAGGGGTAAATGTAAATAAAAAAAAAAATTAAATTAACTTTCGTGGAATGCAGTTCTGTAAAATTTTGAAAAAGTCGAGATTTTTAAAGCAATTACGGTTAATTTTATTATTATTATTATTATTATTATTATTATTATTATTACGAAAGTTTGATCACAGTACGGCGAGGTCACGCGCCGGGTCAACTTTGTAAAGGGTCAAGAAGGGAAGAAGTGGAAGGGGTCAAGCGGTCACGTGACCAATGACCGAGAAATAATATATATATGTACCCAATAGGGTGACATCATGGTGTAAGTATTCATTCTTCTCGGACGCTGCATGGGACTTTCTTTCTTGGTTACGTCTTCGGATATTGAATGGCCACTTGCGATGTTTCTTACTCTGTTGCACACACACACACACACACACACACAACATAACACACACACACACATATATATAATATATATATATATATATATATATATAGTTTATATACTCAATCACGTAAAGATACCTTACGAACGTGAGGTCACTGCCCTATACCCATACCATATGAAACAGGATGGACACTGCTTGCATACAAATGACGTCACCTGCATAATGACTTAATAGGTCATTTAACTCCCAATACCCCGACAAATGTATTTATATGTATATATATGCTGTGTGTGTGTGTGTGTGTATATATATATATATATATATATATATATATATATAAAATAATTTTTATGCCACATAGAATGTAGGGCATTTTTTTCGATGGATTAAAGATTTGTGTGTGCCTGATGCCAGGATAATAAATGTCCAACGATGCCCCGTACCCGAAGTAAAGATTTACTGGTGTTTCAAGCCGACAATAAAACCATAAAATAATTCTTCTCAGAACCAAGAAATCCAATGATCAATACGAATTTAAGAGAATTAAAAGATTTATTTATATATATATATATATACATAGAGAGAGAGAGAGAGAGAGGAGAGAGAGAGAGAGAGAGAACAATCATTAAAATAATGTACTCGTAGAAATAAGTACAGTTAAGAAAATTAGGGGCAAAGTTTTGTCATTTATTTTCGAATGTTGATAAGCTGACCTTGTGGCTATTGTGACATCATTAACCGTTTCCATAGACGACTTAGACTTTAGTATCTTGTTCGGTGTCAGAACGATTATATCTCAATGTTTGTGGGAAAGGTACTCGAAACACAGTAACGTGAGATCTTTCTTTCAATTATTGCAACTGATTTTGATTCCAAACCAACAATTTCATATCCTTGCGTAAAACAGTTTAAACAAAGTTTTAGTTCTATGGCCCTCTTGAACCTTTTTTACATCCGCCCGTGAAATGGATATTAGCTTTAGAAAAGATACAAGTTAGAGTTGGCACTGAAATTACGCGTAGCTGAGTATTTTTTTTTATGCAGGAAGTAGAGA
>JAJOZX010008816.1:157500-176944 GCA_023014485.1 Bathynomus jamesi | reverse complement strand
GTGGCATTGTCAGAAAGCTGGCGAAGGGCCTACTGTTTTCTTAACTGTATTCTTGCCCCTTAATGGTTTGCCCTGGTTAAATAAATAAATATTATTGTAAGAACTGTTAACATTCTTATGTGTCTATTTTAATTGTAATATTTCTTTCGTGTATAATCTTTGGTTGTTTGGGGTTTATTGGACTTTTGAACTGTGTTGCTTTTGGGAAAACAATTTTTTTCCAGACTGTTTTTTAGAAATTTTGTAATAATCTGTAAGACGATGGCAACATTCCCTTTGTTTTCATTAATTTTGGGCCACTTAATTTCCTACTTCAATTAAATATTAATGTTAATAACCATTATAATAATTTTTGTTTTCTGTACTGGTGTTTTGTCTAATTTCATCTATATAGTAATTTAGCAGCCTACAGATTATGTTATCTATTTGTTATCTACGTTATCTATTCGTTTTTCATTAAATTCTTGCCAATTAATCGCGTGCTTTAATTAAATATTAGTGTTAATAACCATTATAATAATTTTTGTTCTCTGTATTGGTTTTTTTGTCTAATTTCATCTATACAGTATACTTCTTTTAAATTTGTAATTTAGCAGCCTACAGATTATGTTATCAATTGAACAAATCTTTAGAGGGCTTTAAGGCCTTTAATTTGAGGTGCCGATTGTGAATTTTTTGCTTGTCTATTTAACTCATTTACTTTGTAATCTCCGTCTATTTTCTGTTCCTCCTTGATAATGTGAATATATCACGAAAGCGCTCGGACTTTGTGTTTCCTTTTCCCTGTGGTTTTTTGCTGATATATATATATATATATATATATATATATATTATATATCCTTGCTCAAATGATTCTCACTGTAAACTCATAGATAGGTATTATAGTAAGATAATATCCCTGTTAAGAGAAGCCGGAACCCCCTGATTAAATCTTACAACTATCATACTAAGATTATTCCTGGATGGAATGATTTTATTGCCCCCCTGAAGAGGGAATCGAAAGACGCCTATGATTTGTGGTGCTTTCATGTAGACCCAGATTAGGACCAGCACTCTGAATATGTGTAGAAGTCGGGGTCAGTATAAAGCGGCCATAAGGCGATGTAAAGAGGAAGAACAGTCTATTCCAGCATCAAAGCCTGTGAAGCTCACATAAATAACGACAATAACAAATTTTGGAAATTTGTTAAGAATCAAACGGGTATCAAAAATGTCCTCCCTCCGACAATCGATGGGGTGTCGGGGGAGGATGAAATTGCAAAGATGTGGAAAAACCACAATTCTAACATTCTTAACAGTGTGAGTAGGGATAATCTTAAGATAGAGTGCAGCGAAACGATTGTGGGAGGGACAAGGGAAAATACTTTGATATCATTTTCTGAAGTAAAGAGGTTAATTAAAGAGTTAAAGACTGGTTGTGCGTCAGGGTAGATGACTTATCGAATGAGCACTTAAAATATGCATATGACGTAGTATGTCTACATATATCATTGCTCCTATCAGCCATGCTTGCTCATAGCTATATCCTTGCAGAGTTCATGAGGGTATAAATCTTGCCCCTGGTCAAAAATAAGTACGGGGACATTCTGTCCAGCCATAATTACAGGCCTATTGCTGTCGCTTCCTGCTTCTCGAAACTGCTAGAAAAACTCTTGTTACTCCGATTAAATGATTTCCTATGGACATCTAATCAGTTTGGCTTTAAAAGGTCCCACTCAACTGAACTGTGTATCTATGTACTTAAAGAAACAATATCTAAATACATTGACAGTAATTCACCTATTTATACCTGTTTCCTAGATATAAGTAAGGCATATGATAGGGTGAACCACAATATTTTATTTTCAAAACTACAATACAGGAAGGTTCCCATGTACATATTAAATTTATTGAAATTTTGGTATTCCCACCAATCTTTCACTGTTAGGTGGGGCAATGTACTATCCGAGTGTTTTGGCTCCTCTTGCGGGGTGAGACAAGGCTCCTTGCTCTCCCCTATGCTGTTTAATGTGCATATCGACGGATTAATTGCTTCACTTAATGAGGCAACAGTGGGATGTTGTATAGATAACACAAGGATAAATAACTTAGTTTATGCCGATAATATGGTGTTAATAAGTTCCTCTGTTAAAGGTCTGGATCGGCTACTAAAAGTCTGCGAAGTGTATTCGCAGAAATATGATATTCTTTTTAATGTTACAAAAACTAAGGTTATGCAATTTCATCCCAAAAGCTGCAATCAGCCAGCTGATATAAGGTTTAAAATGAATGGTGAAGTAATTAAGGAAGTACAAGAGTTTAAGTATTTGGGTCAAACTATTACCAGCTCCTTGAGTGATGACTCGGATATAAGAAAACAATCTCGAAGCTTGTGTGCTAAAGCGAATATGACCATAAGTAACTTCGATTCTGTACAAGTGAAGCTAAAGACACTCTCTTTCGTACTTTCTGCAGTAATATATACGGACAGCAACTGTGGGTGAATTATAAAAAAGGTTCTGGCAGAACTCTAAATTTGCTGTACAACAGGTCTTTAGACTCTTACATAAATTACCCCCGAGATGCTCAGCTTCGCAAATGTTTGCTACCCGCAATGTCCCGAGCTTCCCGGAGGTAACAAAACGTGCTCAACACAGTCTAATGCAAAGAATTAAAAAATCAACCAACCCGATCATCCAAGCTATCCATGAGTCCTGCCATTTATACTCTAAGTTATGGACCTCTTGGTACGAAAACGTCTGTCTGTAGCTCCACTTAACTTCGACATTACAGTATTATTTCTAATCAATTGTATACATTTCTATCCTTAGTATATGAACTGTCATTGTATTAATAATATTTGTCATGTGGACTATAGTCTGCCAATATACCTTTTCATTTTCATTTAATTTCATTTCATATATATATATATATATATATATATATATATATACGGTATATATATATATACACACACACCTTTCAACCTTTCAAATGTTCTGTGCGGTGATTCTTCATTTCATGAAGGTCAAGCTTGTCGCCCCTCGTCTCGAGTTGGCATGGTGAAGTAGTAAGTTCGTTTCTTGTACTTTCCACCTCACATAACCAGGTACGCCAGGTTCATCGGTGTTTGTTCTGAGCCAGGCGTCTAATCTTCTTTTGAAGATGTCCACTTTAACCCCACTCGTGTTCATTAGGTCTTTGGGCAGCTGATTAAACAGTTTTGGTCCTCTCACAACAAAACTATTTTCTTCCAGGGTTAAGGATGTTTCCTGTCTCGCTTTTAATTGTCTTCCTTTTCTACTTTCCACCGTTGTTTGGGGAGTTACAGTGTTCAGAGTAAGATTAGGGACTAGTTTCTCTATTATTTTCCAAGTGTAAATAATGGTGTATCTCTCTCTCCTCCTTTCCAGTGAATAGAGGTTTAATTCGCGTAACCTTTCCCAGTAATTTAGTTCTTTGCACCCATTGATCTTGGCTGTGAAGCTTCTCTGAATCCCTTCTAGCTGTCTAATATCTTCTTTTTATATGGGCATGTTATATGGGCATGTTATATATATATAATTATATATATATATATACACACACACACAGGGTGTTTCAGGAGGAAAGGTCAATACTTCGGGAAGTGATAGTATCGGTCATTGTGAGAAAAAAAGTTCATATGAACATGTGTCTAATTCTGAATGGTTACGGAGATAAGGCTGTTTGAATCTGATGCGCGCGCAGCTCTTCCTCCCCCGCGGTGGTCCCATTGAATGGCCACCAAGGTCTCCAGACCTCTCTCCGTTAGATTATTGTTTGTGGGTATGGATGAAAAGTCAAGTTTACAAAAGAAAGGTGGATACACGAGACGAATTGCTCGCGCGCATTTTGAATGCTGCTGCCCGCATAAAGGAACGTCAAGATCAACTCAGACGAACAACACGCGATCTTCGCACACGAGTTGCAAAGTGCATTGAGGTTGACGGTGGGATTTTCGAAAACGTATTGTAAACTGTAACAAATTCGTCATTTCTGTATCTGATACCATTCAAAATGCCAATGTTTAAACATTAAATGCTAGAAACAGTAATTGGTTTCTCTTTCTTGATTACCATTAACAATGCTTTTGTATTTGTAGATTCAAACATCTCTATCTCCGTAACCATTCAGAATTAGACACATGTTCATATGAACTTTTTTTCTCACAATGACCGATACTATCACCTCCCGAAGTATTGACCTTTCCTCCTGAAACACCTTGTGTGTATATATATATATATATATATATATATATATATATATATATATATATATATATATATATATATATTATATATATATATATATATATATATATATATATATATATTTTGTTACAGGGGATTTATATAACTAGGAAATTCATAAAGCCCTAAAATGTTCAGGGATTTCATGTAAGGTTAAGTCGTGATATTTTCATTAAACCTACTGTAAAATTATTGAATGCTGGGTTATACAGTGTGTTCGTGCTTAAATGGCAATAAAAAAACATTCTAAATGTATTTTATTGCCATTTAAGCCCGGACACCCTGTATATACAGTATTGGCCAAATTACTAGAAATTCCTTAATATTTGGTCGATTATGAGTTTTGAACGACAATTAAATAAATACTAACTTGATAATAAGGTATTTATTTAATATAGTGACAGTAATTGTATTCTCTAGTACTTTGATGAACCACCTTCGACATGTTGTAGCATAGTTGAGCATATTTAAAGGTATATATTTTACAGTCAAAGTGTGTAACCAGTCATTTCGCTTAATGGCTGAAACTTTTAGTCATTTCGCAAAATGACTAAAATCTTCAGCCATTACGCTAAATGACTGAGATTCCACCTTAGTCATTTCGTACAAGATCATTTACCCGGTTAGGTCAACTGTATGCCCGGTTAGGTCAACTGTAAGCCCTTGACAATTGGTTAGGTTAAGTTGTGTTATTATCGTTAGTTTTAATGAAAACAACACGACTTAACCTAACCAATTGTCAAGGGCATACAATTGACCTAACGGGGCAAATGATCTTGTAAGTTGTTATTTTCATTAGTTTTTATGAAAATAACACGACTTAACCTAACCAATTGTCAAGGGCATACAGTTGACTTAACCGGGCCTTCAATGGCGGACATCGGAATAACATTGAGGGCCCAGTTAGTATTTGAAAACTTCTATATTGAAAATTCAAATTCATATGTGTTCAAATGTGTTCAAATGTGTATTTGAAGAGTGTTTCTCACTTATTTGAACAGACCTGTGGATGTATTTATGTTTTAGCAGATTTAGTTAGTTAAATAAAGGTTTTCACTCTTATTGTGATGTTTGTTATTTCTATGAATTCATGACAAAAGTCATTTTAACCATTTCACGAAATGACGAAGGTGGAATTTTAGCCATTTCGCGTAATGGCTGAAGATTTTAGTCATTTCGCGAAATGACCAGGTGAAACAGCCATTTCGCGAAATGACTAAAAGTTTCAACCATTACGCGAAATGGCTGGTTACACACTTTGACTGTAACATATATAAGCTTATGTAATTTGCTGTTATTCGAATTTTTATTTGAAAAATATGAGTTACCCCTGAAAATAGATTATTTAAAAATTTAATTAATATATTTTTTAAGCTAATTTAATACGTAATGCATATGTTAATGCGAAAAATGTTTTTGAAACGACTAGGCAATTTTTATTGAAAAATATAAGTCACCCCTAAAAACTAAAAGGTAGCAAGTTTTAAAATTAAATTGATTTTTTTTTATATTTTAGTTTTATACATAATACATATATTAATGCAAAATTTGTTTTTGTTTTACATTGTATTTACCATGTTTCAGTTTTTGTTTGAAAGAACGGGTAACACGCTGAAACGACACATCAACTTATTGGGTTTATTAAGTGGTGGTATGGTAATCTTGTGTTATTGCTGGTAGGTTTTAAAGTCTATACTTAGGCGATTGGTGTAGCCCTTAAATTCTACATTTGGACGCCTGTCGGTCGTCTGATGTGGCTTTATGCTGCTGATGGGGGCTCCTGAAGTTTATATTTAGACGCCTGATGTGGTGTTGTTGGTAGTCACTAAGGTTAATAATGAGTTGGAACTTTTCTGGGTGATAGGTGAAACCCGTAAGAATGTCGGTGTTGAAATATTGGCCATGGTTGTAGGGCTGAAATGGGATGGTCATGGGTGAGCTACGCTCTTCTATTCTGGTGTGGTATGGTATTACGGGTATGTGTGTATGTGTGTGTGTGAGAGAGCGTGCGTTATGGTTGCTTTGCTCCTTCCCCTACCACGGCCACCCAGCCATTCCCTCAGCGACCCGGCGGTGCTCAGGGAAGCTTCCACTCTGCGTTCAGAAGCCGCAACGATGTTCCTCTCCAGTTATGCCCTTAATAAAGAAATTTTGTTTTATTTTCCTATGCATACACACACCATATACTGTACATATATACACACAAACATACATGCTTACAGTTCATATATGCAAACATACGTACACAATTCATACCTATATACCTTTGTAGGCCTGAACTACTAGGATAGGTTACACCCCACCCCCCTTCCTCCTTACCTTCCTCTCACCCCTTCCTGCTTACCTTCCTTACCCCGTTCCTGCATACACCCTCCATCCCCTTTCCTGCATACCCCGCTCCCCATTTACAGTTTTGCAGGCCTCTGGCTCTGAAACATTCCTTGCAACAATCAATATTTATCATAGTGCATTCAGTTGCATTGCACTTGGCATTTTTGCTCATATATTACTTCTCGGCAAGAATGGTGCCTCACTCTCTCTTTACTATCGCTATTATAACAGACACTGCTCTTCTGAACTCTCTAACTGCATGCCTCCTCCTTTGAGGAGAGCACGCAGCACCAGACTTTCGGCACTTTCTCATTCCTCTTCTGTTCAACTATCTAACGCAAGGGTTAATCGGTGTTTCCAGTCTTTCATCTAATTAACTGGTCACCTCTGAAATAATCTTCCTCAATCCATCTTTCCTCCTATCTACAGTAAGACATCCAATCTTTTAAACACAGAGTGTCTAAGCATCTCCAAAATCCTGGACCCTGGACCTTGATTTTGGCTCCTTTCTTCTTCTTCTATATGAGGGGGGGCGCTTTTGCAGGCATTTGCCTTTTGCCCCTCCTTCTTGCATAAAAAAAATATAGCGAATATAGAAAATGAAGTTTCCATTTATTGAAGTAAGAAATAAATTATTTTATTTTAATATACCCGAGTGAATGTTTATTATTCATTAAATATATATTTTTGTCTTCTGATCTTATTTAGTATTTGTATACGGGTATTACTTCTACAAAGCAAAGACAGACGTAAGAGTGCGGGGTCATTCAATGGCATGCATTTTTTCTTATTACTATTATCGCTGTCGTTCATAGTAGAAATGGGGCAGCATGCTGATTTTATGTTTTTTTTAATTGAATTGAATTGAATAACCTTTATTAATAATAATATAAATACAATCGTTTCAATTTACAATAGCATGAATAATCTTGAAGCTCGACCATTTATTTTATTTAAAGGTTTCAATGGTCGGGGGTTCGATTCTAATTGTGTGATATCACTGTTATGCCTAAGACAGATTTGACTGGTGGTCTCTAAAGTTCGTAGTATAACGTCACACATACACATATATAATTGGAGTTGTGGCATCCTCGACATTTATTTATATATATATATACACACACACACACACACACATGATAATATATTATATATATATATATATATATATATATATATATATATATATATATATATATGGGGTGTCCCATAAGTCCGGCATCATAGGAGAAATTCATATTTTTCTATTTTTACAAACCATAATTCATATTTTTCTCTTTCTACAGGCCATAATGTCTATGCTCGGGATGCCAATTTCCCGTCCACCATTCTGTTCAGTGACGAGGCTGTTTTTTATGGAAATGGTGAGGTAAATCGACAGAACACCCGCTACTGGTCTCAAAACAACCCTCACTGGTATACCTCTTCAAAGGAACAAGGTGCATCTCGGGTGATGGTATGGTGTGGCATTTGGAAGGATCGCATCATAGGCCTCCTCTTTTTCGATGAACATGTCACTTGAGGCACCTACCTCCGTATGCTCAAGGAAGAAGCATTTCCCAGTGTCTTGAACGAAGAAGGAAATTTCCCAACATGGTTCCAGCAAGACGGCGCTCCTGCACATTACAGCACCCAAGTAAGGGAGTACCTGTACCAACAATTCCCTGTTCATTGGATAGGACGTCGAGGGCCTATGGAATGGCCAGCTAGAAGCCCGGATCTCACGCCACTAGATTTTTATCTCTGGGGACCACTTGAAAGCGCTGGTATACGCAGAGAAAGTTAGGAGTGTTGAACATTTGCGGCAGCGCATTATTGGGGCATGTAACACCATTACTCCTGACATCATTCACCGTGTGCTTGCTGACTGGGTATCACGTCTGAATTTGTGTATTGAAAACAATGTTAGACATACTGAGCAGGTTCTTTAAATAAAAGCTTTTGTTTTGCCTTTTTTTATTATTTTTCCTATGATGCCGGACTTATGGAACACCCCTGTGTGTGTATATATATATATATATATACACACACACACACACACACACACACACACATGATAATATATATATAATATATATATTATCATATGATAATATATATATGTATATATACGTATACGTATATGTTATAGAACAAGATGTAAGGCTGAAGGGTACAATCCAGTAATAATGGGGCAGATAAGTGAAACAATCTTTCAAATGGAGATACAAGCACCAAAATTGGCATGAATACTCCTCTGGGACTACTATTTTGAAAAAGCCCGTTAGCCACCTAAAATTTCAAACTGACCGCCATGTGCGGTATACAAATACTATGTTTACCATACAATTTGATACAGTGGGCCGATTTGTATGATTTTGGTAACGAATTATATGCAAAAAACTTCACTTTTTTCTACGTGAAGGTCAAAATATGATAATAAAAACCCACTTTAATAGACAGAGTTTATTTCCACAACAGTTTCGATGCCCACTGGCATCCTCTTCTGGTGGGCATCGAAACTACTGTTGTGGAAATAAACTCTGTCTATTAGAGTGGGTTTTTATTAACGAATTATATGTTTTTGACTATGGAGAACCCGAATTTAAAACTATAAAACTTCTCAGAAGCTTCTTTCCACCATTTCTAGCAGATTATGTGAACAACTTAGCCAAATTTATAAAAATAAATGGAGCTGTCGCCATTGCTATTCATACCTCCACAAATGAGTGCTCTTCGTTCATCTAATGACCTTAGCTCCGCCTGCTCCGTCTCATTTGCTTCTGAGGTTATGAATGGACGCAGGATTTAAAAAAAAAAATTTTTTTAAACGTAGGTAACTATGAAAGTACTTGTTTGTCCTTTACTGTCTTTGCACTGTGTACTTTCCACTTTGTCACTTATAAGTGTTGCTGTCCACATGTACACTGAACTAATCCTCGCATCTGCAGCTGCACAGTGCTGTGCAGGTTTGTCCAAAGAGATAGCATTTGCACCTTCCACGGCATTCTGTCTTGCAGCCAGACTTGGTCAGCTGTTGACAACTCTGCACAACTGGTGAGAGTGTTGTCCAGAAGATCTGCCACAGGTCACCTTGCTTTGTCCATCCCCAGTCAGCAGGACTTTGGGTTTCGGGCTCGCACATTGTTGACTGACTCCATATGCAGCCTGCCTGGTAGGCCGCGCACTTGGCGTGCTGAAGGAGAGCTGTTCGAATTGGAGGAATGGCTTCGTACGGCCTCTGCTTGCGAGCAAACATGTCGAGCCGTGCGTCAACAATACCCGCAGCTGTACTGGACCTGTCATACATAGTGACTACAAACTTCTCCAGGATCTTCAGGTCGTCGTCTTCAACTGTTGGCGGGTACTGGCTGAGTTTGATGAAGACATCAGAGGCCTCGGCACATACATCCCAGGTTTGCCATGCAGACTTCTTCCCTTTCCCACGGAAGGCCGACACAACATCGCAGCCAATGAAGGCATGGAAGAAGAGAATCCCTCTGTTCTTCTCTGGTCCAAGTGAGGGATTGAGGTCATGTACAGGAATCCACCTCAGGTACCGCCCTTGACCAAAAGCAATCCACAGCTTCTGCAGACTAAACTCCTGCAGGGCTGACAGAACACTGACTGCTATGACTAGGACATCTGTGTTACTGGTTTTGATCATGACAATTTTGCTACCCTGTGCTGCTGCATGTCTAGCATGCACGAAGATCCGCGTGTCCGCCTCTTCTTGGTTACAGGGAGCAAATTTATCCAGGCGAATCATTTAGTTGCAGACTGCATCTTCTTCCTTGGTCACGATCACCGTGTTTGGTGTGCACATCTCTGCAATCTTGTCAGCCAGGAAGTTGAAGAGCTCGGTCTTGTTGTCGTTGTCTCTCAAGAAGCTCCACCAGTTTGGGGGCATTTTGCCTGTGCCTGTCACTCTGCGTCTGGTTCCCCGTCCTCGCTTTGACCTTGTTTCGGCCTTCAATCTCGATGGCCGGTAGACATCAAACACAATGTCTGTTCTCTTGTACTTGGAAGAGTATGCTTGTATTGTGGGAATGACGTCCAATGCTGCATAATCCTCAAACGTCTTTGAGGTTCGTGGTGGCAGAGTGTTCACCAAAGCCGAACCATCAATGATGATGGCATCAGCCTCTGGTTCGGTGTCTGGCATTGTAACACGAGCCTCAAGAATGGCAGCAAGCTGAGACTTCTGGCAGGTGTGAGCTTTCCACTGTCACTCAATGAAGCAGGAAATTACTGGTTCTCATACCGAAAGAACTCCTGTAGGTCACACTCTCTGGTCTGGCATGAAATGAAGAGCTTGGAGAAGAGGCGGCAGTCTTCCTTCAGTACGTTTTGCTTTGGATCACCAGGAGCTGGTTCTTATCTAAAGAAGTCCATCTTGTCGTTCTTCATTGGCTTGTAGAACATGCATTCCTCTTCACTTTCTAGCCCCTTCATGAATTCCTGGAAGCGGATTCTGCCCCTCTCATAGTGTGTGCCAATCATTTCAGCAGCATTGGGGTGGGTAATGTCCTTTGTGTCCAGTGTAATTTAACAATAGACAACACACGCATATTACATTCGACAATCGGTATAGTCGAGGCTCCAGTCTTATGCCGCAATACTTGGCAATATTGTTCTAGAAAGTCAGTCGGCCGAGTTATTTTCCGATCGTATGCGCCTCGGTGGTGTAGTGGTTAGCGTCGCTGACTACGAATCCATCGGCCCCGAGTTCGAGACTCGAAGGCAGTCGGCGACCAGCAAACCCAGCTGTTCATCCTTTCACACAATAAATAAAGTGGTTGGTAGATAAATGGGTACCCTGGGTGGCCTAGTGGTTAAGACGCTGGGCTGCTGATAGGGCGTGGTTCGGATTCCACGTTAAACTGTAGGTCTAAAGTGGAGTGAAAAACTTGACCTTCGCCAGAATGAACAATTCGGGCGGAAGCTAACCAAAGGTATGTATCGCAATGAGTATACTTTTCAGTCCGATTTCAGTCAATGTACTACAAATGGTAGAAAGAAGCTTCTGAGAAGTTTTAGGGTCGTAAATTCAGCTTCTCCATGGTCAAAAACATGTGATTTGATGCCAAGATAATTCAAATCGGACTACTCTGTCAAATTTTATAGTGAAATAAGTACTGTATTTTAACGGCGGCCATAAGTCTCCGGATTGTGACTTAAGGGTCGATCTGTATAGATTTGCGGACTTTGAATTATGGGAATTTCGGTATCGAGAAGGTTTTTTATTTTGTGGGGTGACTGCAGGAAGGCAGGCCCAGGTTTCGTTGACTCAAAGATATGTATCCTAAGATTTAGAATTAAGAAGCTTTATTGATTTCGTTAAAGTATTGACTTATTGATTTATTGATTTATTGATTTATTTCGAACTGTAACCTGCACATTAATTAAAGTAATTTCCGGCTGACTCTTGTTCTTGACCCCCCATTATGATCCCTTAACTCAGCGCACTCATATTCGGTGGAACTCGAGAGGTAACACATCGAGACAATCTCTTCGAGAGAAGCAGAAGAGTACCTATTAATTGTTATACGTGAGCTTTCCCTGCAATCTAAGCGAAGTCACACAGAAGAGTATAACATATATACTGTATATGTATATACAGGGTGGGCCGTAAGTTTCCATACATAGGAAAAATAAACATTTTTTTATGGACAACCATTTTTATTTATATAATATGCTCTACATGGTTGCCATTGTTTTGAAAACACATTTCAATACGTGTTCCCCACTGTTGATGAACACGCATTAGCACAGTTGACGTTATGCTTGTAATGGCGTTGGTGATACGTTCCTTTAGATGATTTATGTCTCGTATCTTTTCCTGATACACCATGGCCTTCAAGTGCCCCCAAAGATAGAAATCAAGGGGGGTGAGATCTGGGGATCTGGGAGGCCACTCCACAGGACCACGCCGACCAATCCAAGCATCCGGAAACTACTGCTGATCCAAATACCGACGCACGTGAAGACCATAATGAGGTGGAGCTCCATCTTGCTGGAAGTAAACTGGGAAGTTACCTTCCTCGTTTAGCAGGGATGGGAAAATCTCTTCTTGCAACATGTTAAGATACCTTTCGGCATTAAGATTTCCACTGACAAAAATTGGTCCAATAATTCTGTCACCCCATATCCCGGCCCACACCATCACTTTACCGGCACCTTGCATCTTCGTCGGACTCAGCCAGTTAGGGTTAGCATTACTCCAATAACGTATGTTTTGCCGATTAACCTCTCCATTGACGTAAAAATTTGCTTCATCAGTAAACAAGATCTTACGTCAAACGCATATTCTTAGGGTATCTGAAACATAAAAACAAACGTTTAATTTTTCCTATGTATGGAAACTTACGGCCCACCCTGTATAATATATATACCTATATATATACTGTATATATATATATATATATATATATATATATATATATATATATATATATATATATATATATATATATATATATGCAAATAACCACAGAGAAAAGGAAAAGGAAACACGAAGTCCGAGCGCTTTCTTGATATATTCACATCTTCAGGGAAATGAAAGAAATATTTCTTTCCTATTTCTTTCTTGTCTCTGAAGATGTGAATATATCACGAAAGCGCTAGGACTTCGTGTTTTCGTTTCCTTTTCAATGTGGTTCTTTGCTTATTAAAAAGATCACGTGTTGCTTTGTGATTTTTTTGCATATATATATATATATATATATATATATATACACATTTCAACTGCAAAGAACACGCAGTATAATTAACGCGCGGAATGTTCTCATATATATATATATTATATATATTATATATATATATATATATACACATTTTAACTGCAAACAACACAGAGTATAATTAATGTAAAGAACGACGCTTGTGTAGAAGAGTGTTCCCCAAATGAGGAGAAAGAACGAACAAATGAAAAATGAGGTACCTCCCAGGAATCGAACCCGGGATCATCCAATTGCCGGTCGGATATGTTAACCACGACACCAAGGACCCCGATTAGTCAGTACTCGTAATTCTCCTACATACGAGCGGAATCAAATGCCTTGAGGGGGCACCTTAGCATGCCGTACATACATACATTTTAACTGCAAAACAACACACAGTATAATTAATGTAAAGAACGACGCTTGTGTAGAAGAGTGTTTCGCACAAGATGAGGAGGCAAGCCCGGATTAAGGGTATGGAGGGCCTAAGGCTAATGGGAAGGAAGGGCCTAAATATATGCAACATAAATTCATAATCCGTAATAGCACATACATTAATGATTAATCACACAAACTATGACAATTTGACAAATTTAATTTTATTTTATTCCAATACACAAATTATCCAATATACAACTATACAATATACACTATTATTCCAATAGACCATTTGTAATTGTATAAACTACATTCAAATAACTGTCAGAAATCGACCACAATTTATTTAAAAAATCAATGAATACTAAATTAATGTTGGTAATTGAAATGAGAATGTGTACTGGAAAAAATTGCCAGTATGAATTAGCAAGACCAACTTTATTGTTCAGTTCAAAAACAAATTTTGTTCGTTTTCCATTCATTTTTACGTTTTCTATGAATGATTCATAGAAAACGTAAAAATGGCTGCTGGAGTGCCCATGGTACTCAATTGTGGACCAGAATTCTAATGTCTCTAACTGTTTCATAATTGTCAACATCACTTTTATAATCTTTTA
Organism: Bathynomus jamesi; assembly: GCA_023014485.1. Taxonomy (NCBI): domain Eukaryota; kingdom Metazoa; phylum Arthropoda; class Malacostraca; order Isopoda; family Cirolanidae; genus Bathynomus; species Bathynomus jamesi. Next base: position 162,667 of record JAJOZX010008816.1, on the reverse strand, counting down.
TCTCAAAAATATGCACACCAAGGAACGTGAAGTGTATGTATCAAGTTGCTCTGCAATGTTCTTCCTATGAAATAACCAATAGGGCGGAGCGTTTTTACACTTTTTTCGATTTTCGTTTTGTAATAGCGCGGAAAAGTGGCTCTTCCACGTCAAAAGTGAGTGTCTAAAATCTCAGAGATCTGCAATAATATCTTCTGCCTCCGCACGCGCGTTGAAAATCCAAAAAATGCGCCAAAATATGCATTTTTTCAATATTTTCTTATAGTTTTAATTTTCATCCCACCTTCTTGTAATAACGAGGAAGAGCATCCTAAAGGTTTATTTTAGTCTAGTTTTAAATATTTTGGTCCTGCGATAATTTCTTCTGCCTTCGCAAACGTTCGAAAATACGAAAAAATTTACATAAATAGCGTATTTTATAATGACGCTATTATGGTCAACTTCGGCCCTACACCACAGTTTATTCGTTAATTATGTATTAAGTAATGCAATTAACAATTCATTATATCATATTTTAGTAATTTAAGAAGTTTATATATTTAAGCAATTAAATAATTTAAGTCCACCAATGCAGTTTGCTTTGCATATGCTTGGTTTATTTTTTATGACTTATTATGTAATATGCATGCAGCTCCTCGCTTATTCCTCCCTGCCCGACCCAACCACCCTACCATTATCGGACTTAGGCTAGTTACACACTGTAGTCACTTTTTGTTTCCATTCTTGGCATTTTCTTTCTGGATTCTAATCTTGCTCTGATAAATCCATCCCTTGCCTCTGAACCGCATACTGCAGCTGATGCCTCTGTTACCAGCTTTATATGCCGTTCAACCGCTTGGGTGTGCAATGAAAGCGTGGGATGAAATCAGGTACATCTCCTGATGAGATATAGTTCAGGATGTCGGAGCGTGATAGAACTTTTGTCAGAGGAGGCTCTGACAGCTCACAAGTTTGCCAGTTAATCATGTTGTAGTACTCACTGCACTGAAAGTTCAACGTGGGCAATTTAAACACTCTCACTGCGGCTGACTCAGAATCTCTTGCTTTAAGGATTCTCCTCCATCCTAATTCTCTGATATGTTTTGCTTCATCGTGAATCATACTAAGGAGAACATTCTCAGGATGAGAAAAATAGGAATTTCTCTGAATAACACGATCAACTCTTTCTATACAGCGGGCACTCAACAACCTCGAGCGTTGTATCATTTGATAAAGATGTTTGGCTCCCTGTGTTGCTGAAGAATTTCTCTTGATTTGAAACCACATTGGAATATAAACTTTCATAATATAATCCACGATACACTTAAGGTTGTCTGAAGGTTCTTCAGTTGAAACGTAGAGACGAAGTATGCGGTTAGCAGTTGTCACCCATCTGGAATGTGCCATTTTGCCTGGTTTCCTTTGAGCCAGAGAGGGAGTACATTCACCCTATGACACAGCATCATAGATTTCTGCCAAATATTTCTGATCTGTGCTCAGATCATCTCTGTCAACTACAATTTCTTCCGCTTCAACTGCTTCAAACTCAACAACAGGTCTCTTTTCACAATCAATTAACTCTTTTCCTATAGACCCCGTAAAACTCTGAGGACTTGTTGTTTTACCATCAATGTCAGTCACTATGTGCCGCAAGGGAAGTTCATTAGTGTGAAGCCAGCAAATCAGCCATTGGAGTGCTCTCTGAAAGTGCTCTTCAATACTTCTTATCACTCCTCCTTTTGGTCCTGTATTAACTGCTGTCCCGTCATATTCAATGGCTTTAACTTCTGAAGTATCAATCTCATTTGAGCGAAAAAAATCCAAAATTGCAAAAGATATACTCTGTGCTGAGCCAGAAGCTGGAGTTACATGCCCAATATAATGCGAGTTTGGTTCTTGAAGCAAAGTGACATGTTCTTCTGTTATATTTTTTTGATAACTTTTACTGCCAACTTTTTCTTGCACTGCAGTTCTGTCCTTTCTTCCATCGAAATAGATACTCTCCATAGTTTCTGCTTCGTAATCTCTCTTTTGAATGATAGATCTCACTCTTTTTCTAGCTCTCCTTACTTTGCATCCCTCTATTACTAAACTTAAATCTTTTTCGTTTATAATTCCAACGTCTTCAAGAACAGCCGAAGCAATTATAGCAGCAGACCTGTCTGACACACCAGTTCTATCACAAGCTATAGCCAATGATGAGATTGTTCCATGATGAGATTGTTCCATCGATTTTATTCTCTGTGTCGGTTCATAATCAGAATCCGCTCCTTCTGTTTCACTTGATGTTGATGACAGTGTTTCAGTTGCTTGTCCTTTACTGGTAGATGGTTTTGGTTCATACTGTTTCATTCTCTGTTGTCTTCTATCAATAGTTGCTAGATCTTTACGAGTTTGTGAAACATCAAGAGAGCCTATTGCCAATTTTCTTGTTGTTCTCTGATCTTTAAGGAAGTCTTGTTCAATTGCTAGAACCTGAGGTGGTTTTCACATGAACACTTATCAAAATTTTCACATTTGCAAGCAATGATGTCAAATAACACTGGTCAACAAAGATTTTTCATCAGAGTAGGATTTGTGGTGGCTGGATAGCATTTTTCACGCTGATTCCAAAACTGCATTCAGATTTTTTCTAGCACGTATAGTTTTCAAGATGAAGGCATATATATAACTACACAGATTTAACCATTTTAAATAGGCAAAATACTAATATTTCAACATTTGATTGTGTTTATTTTATTGTGTTTTTTTAGTTTATTCATCTTATTTATTTCAATTATCTTAATTATACATCTTATGTATTTCAGGTGTGAGCTTTTACGTCTAGTAGCATTGTGATTCAGGCAACAACGCCGTGCTTTGTGTGTCAAAAGATCAGCCCAGTCCAAGAACTTGTTGTGTCAAGTTGGTGTACATTTTTTTGAATTTATAGTTTGCTCAGGTCAGTCAACATGCCTCGACAATGTAAGAATGACCCTGACAAGTTCTGTGTCGTATGCGGCCAGTTGACAACTAAAACACAGCGACGAAGTATTACAACCGACATTAAGAAAATATACAAGCTATACTTTGGTTGCCATCTAGGTGACCAAGATAAACCATGGGCGCCACATCAAATCTGTTCTGGCTGTTCAAATGGATTACGTGATTGGCTTAACAAAAAGAAAGCTTCAATGCCATTTGCCATACCCATGATATGGAGGGAGCCGAGAGATCATCATGAAGACTGTTATTTTTGTAGTGTGAACTTAATGGGGTTTTCTGCCAAGAACAAACACCAGATTGTATATCCAAACTTGGATTCAGCACGTAGACCAGTAAAACATGATGAAACATTGCCCATTCCAATTCCCCCAAGTGATAGGCTAGATTTTATCATAGATGACATGGAAAGTGATAAAGGTGCAACTGGCGTTTCCTGACCATCTACAGAACCAGAGTACATTTTTGAAGGTAGACATTTAGAGCCTAAAAAGTTAACCCAAGGACAGTTGTATGATCTTGTTAGAGACTTATCGCTGTCTAAAGAGAAATCAGAGCTTCTCGCCTCAAGACTAAAGGAGAACAATTTACTTGAGAACAATGTTCGTATTAGTTACTACCGAAAGCGGAATTTTGAATTAACAGCATTCTTTTCAGTAGACGGTCCTCTCTGTTATTGCCATGACATCAATGGACTATTTACAGCCATATCTCAGACGTATGTGGCATCTGAGTGGCGCCTCTTTATTGATTCGTCGCAGAGAAGCCTGAAAGCAGTTCTTTTGCATAATGGTAATATAATGCCATCCATCCCCATTGCCCATTCCGTCCATCTAAAAGAGACATATGACAATATGGATATACTACTTAAGGCAATCAAATACGACAGTCATCAATGGAATGTTTGTGGAGATCTAAAAGTTATAGGAATGTTTATGGGTATGCAGTCAGGATTCACAAAATTTTGTTGTTTCCTTTGCCTGTGGGACAGTCGCGCCACTATAGAACATTACACCAAAAGTGACTGGCCACTTAGGTATACATATGTCCCAGGGATAAGCAATGTCCAGTCTGTCCCTTTAGTGGATCCCCAAAAGATCTATCTGCCACCTCTTCACATTAAACTTGGTTTAATGAAGAATTTTGTCAAAGCAATGGGTAAAGTCAATTCTGAAGGGTTCCAATACCTTTCAAGGAAATTTCCGAAGGTTACTGCAGCAAAATTGAAGGAAGGAATTTTTGTTGGGCCACAAATAAGGGAGGTTTTGAATGACACTGAATTTGAAAAAGTCCTAAGTCCGCTGGAATTGAAGGCTTGGCTGGCGTTCAAATGGATATGTGAAAACTTTCTTGGAAGCAACAAGTCACCTGCGTATAAGGATGGAGTCAAGAACCTCCTTGATGCCTTCAAAGAAATGGAGTCCGAATGTCGTTAAAAATTCACTTCCTGCATTCCCACTTAGATTTCTTTCCTGAAAACCTTGGTGCAGTGAGTGACGAGCAAGGAGAGCGCTTCCATCAAGATATTCAGATGATGGAGAAGCGCTACCAAGGATATTGGAATGAAAGCATGATGGCGGACCATTGTTGGATGCTGTATCGTGACAATCCAGGCCAAATTTACAAAAGGAAATCACACTCACAGCGCTTTTAATAAAATAATGTATATATTCTTTATTTATAAGTACATTGAATAAGGTATATGATGTATTTGTTGTTTAGCATTCCTAAGTGTGATCTATCCATAAATTTTCTTATAGCAATATCAAAAACTTAAAAATATCAAAACCAGTGTATCTATATAACTATACGTGCTAGAAAAAAAATAAAACCAGATTCGGAATCAGCGCGAAAAATGCATTAAGGAAAGTGTGATCATGTTTGTGATGAGAAAAAAAAGTTTCATTTTGTTGGCCAGTGTAATTTGTTTTCTGCCTCATTTTGAAATGTTTGTAATTTAATTTTGAATGAGTCACTATCTTGTTTCCTTTAAATTGACATTTTTATTTGACATTTTTCATGGTAATTTTTAATCATTTGAACGACACGGTTATGAGAAACAGTAGGAATAGAGTCTGTTTTCCACAAATCTTCGAGAGTTTTTGAGAGAACACCCGAAATTTCTGCAACTGTAGGCTCTTTCTTCGATGTCTTCAGATTCAACCTTATTTCATGAAAATATTTCATGACGTCCTTATAGGTTGGA